>JAFEMH010007098.1:0-101667 GCA_022495995.1 Adenophora triphylla var. japonica
TTCTTCTTCTCTTTCTTTTCCTTTTTCTCTTCTTTCTTATTATTATTATTATATTTATAATATCCAGAAGTGATCGAGCAATTGTTATTAGCGGTACATTACTTCCTCATGTCAAAAATACGTTGCAAAAGAGACCTTTTTTTTTCTCACCAAATACTTGCAGAGGCTTTTATATTATTTTACGCGGTAAAATTTTGATACATCTCTTCCGCCTAAAATATTCTTCGATTCTATCGATTATATAATTGTAATTGTAAAAATATTTAATTTTTTTGGTACTGAAAATATTTAAAGAATAATTAAGTTTTTGGTGATATCTATTAATTAAGTATTTGGGTTAATATATGCTGTCTGGGTTTGCCTGCTATCTAACTTGAAAACGCTTCTAAATGGCTCAGGGGATTAAACAAGAAAAATTCGAAATTACTAGACATCCTGTGGCTTTTGAGCGGCCTATACATCCCTAGAGGTGCAATCCAACATTCGACTGCGCCTTCAAGGAGGCGATCTAGTCTTGGTAGAGAGATCACTGTTAATGTATTATTATCTTGCGCGGTAAAGTCGATCTTTGTTTATATGTCGAGCGGCCACCTGGATAATGTCTTTCTCAAAATCTTGACTGAGCTTGGGAGTATAGCATATAACTTTCCATTCCTTCTTTCTTTTTCTTTTTTTTCTTTCTTTTTCTTTTTTTTTATCTACGTTTCTATCACAATCTAAAGACAGGTGATGTTGAATGAAAACATTTAGCCAAAAGGATAAAATGCAATACAAATGTCTAAAGATAGTAATTGGAGAATAAAAATATAAATGATCATTATTCTCTTGTAAGATATCAATCGCCCGCGCACTCGTGAGCCAAGTTGGTGATATACGTTTGACTTAATGGCAGAAATATCTGTAACCCTCCATCAGGAACTTTGGTTTCTCTTAGCCGGTGCTTGTGGAACCAAACTGATCAGCCGAGCAGCCTCTAGGGTATGATGCTTAATTGAAGATACTTCCTGGGATCAAATTCTCACCGCCGACAAAGTTAATCCGTAATATTGAGGGCTCACCTCTTGGCAAATCATGCTTTAAAGCATATGTTTAGAGTCAAAACGATTGTTCACTTCTGGGAATACTTCACGGATCATGTTACGAATTTATGTTACACGACCTGGAACTTAGGAGACGGCATGAGACTGCAAAACGATCTCGATGACAATACCCGCCCCATCTCTCCACTTATTTCAAGGGACGCTGGTTTGTTTGTACTCATGCGGGACCCACTCACTAGGATGGAGATATCCAGCTGGCTGACTATGCGTCACTATCAATGTCCACTGGAGACTCCATGAATCTAAAACAATCCTTAGAATGACAGAAAAGTGATGGAATCTAGGTAATTGCTGTGTATTAACAACTATTGTCATAATCATGTGTAAAGTAGATTAGATAATGCGAGAACCCAACAAATGTAAAGATTGCTTTATCATTGTAGGGATGCTGGCATCAAAATCACACGAACGCTAGTAAAGAAAGTTAGCGGTGGAAGACGAGCTGAAAACTAGAAGGTTACCTCAGTTTTTCGCCTGAGAAAAATGTCATTTAATCACATGCACGATATAGAGTCCTTTTCACGCCTTCCTTTGCCTTTGACCAGAAAGTATAACAACGTAAAAAGAAAGGTAACAAGGGCTCAATGCACCCATGCCTACAGAGATCCAGGCATTGGAGGAACTCTGCCAATCATTATTCTCACTCAGAGTGAAAGGTCTGAGCCGCAATGGGGTATGGTTCTACTTTGCCACTGATCTACTCCTCTTCATTTCCTCTGAGAGCTCGCATGGCTTCTCATACAAACTTTCTAGGAATCCATCTTGTCTTCCTGAGTTTGAGACCAGTAGATGATCATGGTATGAAATGCTTCTCCTTTCCTGCCAATAACTAGAGAGTAAAGAAAGGCAAAACATGTAAAAATACTTAGGAACAACTAGAGCATTATGAAGAGATATCGCCCATTTGACGAAAGCAGACGGGTCAACCTAATGTGTAGAGATTTTAATAGTCTGATTTGTATAATAAAGGTTGAGTAGATCATGAATCTGGAAACCCTAATTAGCGCAACAACATGATTATACTAACTTTCATCAAGCTTGAGTTGGTCGATCAAACTCATCAGGTAAGGTACGCCACCCAGATTAATACTCTGATCACACCCCGCTATTTTCCGATTTATTTGTCACGACTATTCCATGAACAGGTCAATAATCTTTTGGTGAATCCATGCTTGGGGGCAAAACAACATAAATATTAATATTTGGTACAGCCAACTTAGAACGAGAAGATTTCAAGGCTTCGGCAGCTCAATGAATAACAACAATGCGGCTTATAATCAGCAACATTCTTCAAAATTTGGCACAAGAAATGTTATTAATTGTAGAATAAATCTTCGCTTTTTTCAACGAGGCGCTTCATAAATATCTGTTGACATGACAAGAGCTAAAAGAAATTGTAAATAGAGGTCGAAAGTTTTTTTCTTTGGTACATATGAGTCAACTAATAGGTTCGAAAATAAAGTTGTTCCTGCTTCTTCTCACACTGATATTTCACTTGACAGTGCTTCCTATGGAGTGTGACCATGGTTTACTACACCGCGCCATCGTGATCAAGTCCGAGAGACCCGCCGAGTCACCGTGATCGTAAGATAAACATTACTTCAATTAAGATGATCTGTTTATCTGCTATCCATTAGCATCATCTTCCTTCAGTCGCCAGCTAGCCGTTCGCCAAGCCGTCACCGCCATTAATGTCAGTGGTAATCAGTACTAATGAAAAAGAAAGGTCGAATCCCGGACATTTAGGCCCGTAACGATCAAACCTCCAAATATAATCCACAGTCTCTATTTTTTTTTTAAGATACGACATAGGGAACGTGAACTTTCCTACCTATACTCATTATACATTCTCATCATGCTTTCCACTATGTCGACTAGAAATAAGATAAATAACAAATAGTCACGTTTTCAAACGGCAATGGTGGAAACACCCAGCCGATCAAGGCACTCATTTGTATTGCCGGGACGCAAGGCACCACAAAGGGACCGCCCCAGACTCGTGACGCGCTCACTAAAAGACAAGGGCTCGCTGGCCTGCAGCCTCCTCGCCATCACTAAGGATTCAAGAAATGGGCTTCCTCTCGTTGCTCCTCCCTTCCTAGTGATTCAACATCGTCGACCAACATCACATGGGGTTCGAGCAAAGATGCCATAGAAGATACGTGACATATGGCACAGAATCGTAATCTTGATCAAATAAGTGAATGTGTAGTTATAATCTCAACAAGGATTATCAGTGCCTCCTTCACACAATTTCATATTTATAGATGAACTATACCGTATCCCGCACCTATAAATACATAGGTGTTTTGTGGCATAATGCGCCTCGAAAGACATGTATTCACAGTAACACGATCTTTGACTCCAATCTCTTGTCAATTGATTTTATATGTCGAGAATGTATGTTACATATACTTTCAGCATTGCAGGAAGGTATTTCTGCATTGTGGAAAGGATCACCTAACGTATTTAGACTTATATTTTTCAGATATTCAAACATCGCGTAATATGATACAAACCGGCCGATAAGGATTTGGCATTAATGCTTCTTGATTTCCAATGCTAGTATCATCAATATTTATCACTACGGATTCAAAATTTGTTAGTATCGCTTATAAGTATACTAAATTATAATACTTATGTAGGCGAACAACCATTCTTTATAATTTTTAGAGAATTAATTCGTTATTTAAGCGGTAATCAAAATGAGTACTCTCTTTAGTTTAATCCATCTAACCTTTTTATTTACGGATGAGCATTAAAGTAGTTCAAATTATCCATCCTAATTGGTTTCAAGATATTAGAACGGGACGTGAAAAAACTAGCTTATTTTCACAACCGCAATCTAAAGTAGATTTTCAAATGGGTCGCCCTTCGAATTTTTTCATAAAATAATACTGGTTTCAGCTTTAACAGACATAATTAGACGCGGTACAATACGTTTCATTTTTTTAGACAAGTATACTTCTAAATTTTATAAAAATAAATATCCATTCGATTTTATTCTCCAAGACATTAAATTCAAAAATAAGTAACTTAATTTTTCTGAATAATACTACACAATCAAGGAATCGAAATAAATAATCAATAACTTTAATAAAACGCCTTTAAGACATTGATTATAGAAAAAGAATAATGCTCACTAATTAAGGAGCAAAAAATCAAAAGCAATATTTGTCTGAAATTTAAGAAAATATTTGCCCTGTTTAGACAAACCTAAGTGTTTTATAATTAAAGAAGAGGTTTTGTATGTAATATGGTAGATTCTTAGATTTCTGTCCAAATTTCTTAGAAGCTTTTTCTTCTTCAATGGGGTTTGTTTTGTTCTGCTTCGTCATTCTTCTTTCTTTAATTTCGTTTCAATGTTGTTATGCTGAATTCGCAACTCTTCTCCGGAAGGTACCTAAAGGTCCAAATCCGAACCCATCTCCACCAGACTCGCCCTCAGTCCCACTGCTAGCTAGGCTCTTCTTCGAAAGGTTCCTAAGGGTCCAAATCCCACACCATCTCCAGACTCACCCTCACTTGGTTCACTCTTAGGAAGGTTCCCAAGGGTCCAAAATCCAACACCATCTCCAGACTTTGCCCCCACTACTAGCTATTCTTCGAAGGGTTCCTAAAGGTCCGAATCCGACCTCATCTCTAGACTCACCACCACTGTCTGTTCTTCGAAAGGTTCCTAAAGGTCCAAATCCCACACCATCTCCGCACTCACTGTTCACTAGCTAATCTTCGGGGTTCCTAAAGGTCCAAATCCCACACCATCTCCAGACTCACTCACCACTAGCTTCTAGCTTCCGTGTGGTCCCGAGCGGCCCGAACTGCGATGCAATCTCCGGACTCACCACCACTAGCTATTCTTCGAAAGGTTCCTAAAGGTCCTAACCCTACACCATCACCTCCATCTCACCAGAAATAAATTATGTCGAGAGTATGATGGCTATGCATGGTGTCAAAATCATAGGGGAGTAAGAACTGTAAACGTGAAAATCACATGGCGCATGGATGCACAGAGACAACAGATATTGGGTTATAATAAAAAGTAGAGGAGGTTGATATGTTCTTTCCATTTCAAGAACTAGTTTTGTTCTACTCAATTTAGTAAGATAGGGTACTCAAGTACTTTTTTTGTTGGGGAATGTTCTCTTTTCCCATGTTTTTTTTTTTTAATTCAAACCTTAGATTAATTCATAATCGAGCCATAGCACGGTAGTGGTGGTTAGGTGGCTATGGTGTTTGTGTTTTTGGACAGGGTGGAGATGGAGGCATCTGAGGGTGATTGGTATCGTGGTGGTGGTTGTGACAGTGAGCGCAGAACTAATGATCTAAAATTCTTAATAAAAAAATTTCTAAAGCATCCCAAGTTCTTGGATCAAATATATTAACCTCAATGTAGTTGAATCATCAATATTGTCATCATCAACATTAGCATGTAAATCATTCATAGTCTCATCAATACCATTATTCCGAGCATTTAGGGCAAATTGTTCATATTAGAATCTAAATTAGTATCACTAACACAAGTTAACATCAAGATCATCACTGAAGACATTGACATCCAAATTATCATTAACATCAAGATCATCATCAACAACATTAGCATCAAAATCATCATTAACATTAACATTAACATTAGTGTAAGTACCCCAATCTGATCACTCCCTTTCAAACACACGGGAAACACCGCAGACTCATCCACGCAGCCTCGAAGACCTCTCTCACTCAAAACCCTCTCAAAACCCTCTCAAACCCCCAACCAAACCAAGGGAGGAGCCTTTCGGGATAAAAGGGACAAAAGGACCTTTGGGAATTTTCAGAAATCGTAAAGCAATTAAGGTCCGTACGGACCTCTTTGTTTCAATGATTACTAAATCCCCTTAAAGTCCACAATATTCCCTCAAATCCCGGAGAAATGATGGTTTCCATGCAGAGTTGGTCCGTGATTTTCGGACTCCTTCGCATGCAAGATGGTCCGTGACTGACCTTATTGCTCAGTGGAACATCATCATTCCCAAATATTCTCCATCATTGCATTCCCTCAAATCGAGGAAATCCAAAATTCTCGATAACCAAGAAGGTCCGTACGGACCTCTTTGCTCCGAAATTTTTACTATAAATAGAGGGCTTCCCTCCTCATTTTTTCACACCTCCCACTTCTCTCTTCCTCCCTAAGCCTTCTCGGCTCCCCTTCTAAGACCTTTCGAGGCATTCCCGCCCCTTCGGATCCTTCCGAGGCCTTCCGAGCCCCTCGAGGTGCTCCGGCCTCTCCGAGCGCTCCCGAGACGCTCCCGCGCTGCCCCGAGGCACTCTCGAGGTACTGAGGCCCCTCGTGGTACTCCGAGGCCTCGCCTCGGTCTTTCCCACGGTGTCCCGCTCTTTCCGAGTCAAACCGACGATCCCAAACCACGCCGAAACCTCCGCCCGAGTGACTCCCGCCACCACAACGCACGCCGAAACTCCGCCCGAGTGACTCCCGACGATCCCCACGCACGCCGAACCTCTCGCCCGAACGCAGCCTACAACCTCAACTCACGCCGAAACTCGTCCGCGGACAACCGGCATCCCCGAAGCTAATCCGAACGCTACTCCGACCTCAAACACTATTCCCTCTGCAAGTGAAGACACACGAACCAACATTGGTAAGGCTTCCTTCCTATTCTATTTCAATACATTTCAATACAATGTAGACATCCGATACAAAGATGCATTTTTAAAAGCACACACACACACACACAACATTTAAAGGATATTAGGTATCCGAAAGACTCGTTTTACGAGGCTACTCTGGTGAGCTCTAATATTCTAATATTCTCTTCCCGAGGAGTCATCTCGACCTCCGAACTCAAAATCTCATCACACAAAAACAGCTTTAAAATTTATCTTTAAACCGATGCCCTTTTTCAATGTTTTGGGCTTAATAAAAACGGCGTGGCGACTCTACAAAGCAAAACACAAACGGCGAGACACCTCCAACACCACGCAAACGCTAAGACGGAATAAGCCGATGCCGGGCGCGATTGTGCCGCTCTGATCCGGCGACTTCCCGAACAATGATTTGTAGATGCACGGGGCCCAGCGCGAGCCTGATCCCTGCAATTTCGCTGGCGACCATTGGGACTTTTGTTTTAAAAACTTTTAAACAAAACAAAAGATTTTTAAAACGATGATGAGGGTCAAACTTTCATTTTACCCCTTCCTTTAACTGCTGTGTGTGTGTGCACGTGCTTCGTTTTTATTTTACAAAAAATAAAAATACACAAAAAAATGCATCAATATACATCTCGCGCATACATTTAAAATTCTTCAAAAACTTCTATTTTACTCGTAAAAGAATTTTAGAGACCGCACACTACGCGCACCGCCGCCTCGGTTACACCGCACTCTACTCACACCGCCGCCTCGGTTACACCGCACACTATGCGCACCGCCGCTCGATACACCGCACACTACAACCCTTAACCCGGAGTGGTCTCAAGCCTTGCAGTCCGTTTGGTCTTCCTAGGCCTCTTGGGCGCGCACGGGATCATTCCAAACATCCCATCCTAGCCAAGCGTCAACCCCGCACGTTGAGTCTCGAGTCACACTCGTCCGTACTGCTGGTTTTTTACTCGCCTCCGTGTCATACAAACTCGATACATATACCATGCCGGCCATTTTCGAGTCAAGGCTCTAACTCAAGATCCTCGCGCAAGCAAAGCGATGAAAGGTCATGCTAAAATCTTGACCCGATCTTGATTTCCGGCTACACCTGCACGATGTTCCGTCCCGATATACATCCATGCTCGCATGACACCATGTCATCACGCCTTTGATACGTCGCCCATGACGATATGACCCACCTAACGCCTAACGTCACGTATCCTTGCGCAAGCAAGGTAAAGAGAGGTCATGCGCGAACTTCGACCTCGATCTTGACTCAGCCGGGCGGCTTGGTTCACTATTCACATGGCTAACGCATCAAAACGAACATGACAAAGCTCCTGGTCCTTAGGTTCGATTTTTCTTTAGGCCTGGGTGGAAACCGCTTGCACTATAGGACCCTCGCCTCGGGGCCGCCCACCCCGGGATGTCGAAATACAGTGCAAAACGAGGGGCTTATAGCCGCACGTATGGTCTCCACGACCCAGATCTAGCATAGTTGCGAAAAGAAGAGCAATCTTTTCCAACCTACCTAGGATTCTGAGAAAACATGTTTTAAGTAAATTAAAACAACAAAAAAAATCAAAATAAAAGAAACTAAACCGCATGCCACGCGAGCTTTCCCCTTTTATCCCGTTAGGCCATTCCCGTGTCTAAACCTTGCCCGTCACCCTCCAAATAACCGAGAGTGGCCGAGAATCCCCGAAGCCGCCTTTTCGCATTGGAGGTCACAAGGTCCGATAGCTCCTTCCAGCTTCAACGGCCCGCACCGCCCAATACTCCCCATGACGGATCAATGTATAACAAAGTGAGGGAAACGGAACCCCGCCACTAAGGAATCTCCGCATAATGGAGGAGGTGCCGCGAGCCTTCGAAGCCATCAAGAAGCGCCAAGAAGAACAAAGAAGCTCGGATCGCCGACACCTTGCGCTTCGAGGAACAGCAGCTTCCCAACCCGACGGAATCCTTTGTTCTCATAGAGGACGAAGATATACCGGCTCCCCGGCTTTCTCAAAGCTATCGCCAGTGTCCCGCTCCGCCAAGCTACGAGATCCCAAAGAACGCAGCGCCTCTCGCTCAAAGCTCCCTCAGCGCTGGGCCAAGCAGCCCGACATGCCCGCCTCGGGACAGCCGGGCTTCCTTGCCCGCACATCAAGCTCGCACTAACAAAGACACATACGTGCTCGCTCCGCGCATCCCAATGCATCTCAGATCCCCTGTGATTCAATCCTTTGCCTCTATACGAGCCTCGCAACCACAATCAAAAGTCCCCATTCTTACCAGGGACAGCATCCCGAGCGGATATCCCGACATCTCAAGTTTGCCACCCGCAAGTCTCGCCAATTGGGGCTAACGAATCGCTTTCCCTGGGGCCTCCCAAACACAACCCTTAGCGACTGTGCAATCACGCCTCAACTTCAACACCCTGTGCATGGGTTGGTATACACTCAACTACCTCCCCAAGACTCCCGAATGGCGATCCCATCACCCAATCCACCTCCATCTTCGGTTTCCGTCCCCGAAAACGGTAACCCACCTCGCATACCGACCCTCACATGGCTTGGTTGATCGAACAAATGAAAGACATGCAAGGCAAGCTAGCTAGTTCTCTAAGGACTCCCTCCCCGCCTACCGATCCGAACAAAGTGGTCCCTCTCCCTCCAAAGTTCGTGATGCCGGAAATGGAAAAGTTTGACGGAATGTAATGCCCAAAACCCACATCGACACCTACGCCCCGGGTATGAGAGCCAAAGGGGCAACCCTCAACAGATGGCGCATCATTTTCAAAGATTCCTCAAATCCACAAAGACTAAGGTGGTTCCTCAATGTGAAGGCGTAAAACCGCCCACGTGGGATCGATTAGTGAAATCTTCCCTGAGAAGTACCGCGCCAATCTTGAATGGGAAACAAACCGCCATGACCGCAAGCCACCGAACAAAAGGATGACGAACCAAAGGCGAATTCTACAAAAGATGGAACTGAAGCTAAGCGAGATAATGGATCCACTTTCCAAAGAAGAGCATGGACATCTTCCATTCCCGCCTCAAACCATCTTTGAGGACTTTGATCACCCACCATTTCTATCCGTATCTCCGTGCCACGGTCAACGCCGGACAAAGTTTGAAAAGACTCGAGTCTTCAAAAGGCAACAAAGAACCCCCGCCTCGTCTTACCGCTATCGAACAAACCCTGCAACTTCAACTCCCGCCCCAACCAAAGGAAAGGAAGCAAATGAATAAAGGCACTACATTCGTAATCTGAGCTCAAGTAAACCGCGATCAAAGCCCCCAAAGAATAGCAACCCCCTCGCTTCCCACAATTCCAAAGATTTTGATAACTCCGGAAATGCCTCGGGGTCAAGTATTTGAAGCCTTCGTGAAGCGAAATCTTCTCAAACCACTCGAGAATTTCCAACCGAAGACCCTCAAACCCAACATGGATATGAGCAAGCACCGCGCCTTCCATAACTACCCCGGCCACACCACCGACAATTGCTTCGTACTCAAGCTGTGTGATTCAGTGGGCTCATTGAGGAGGGAAAATTGAACGCCCCGCGGTCCCAATACCATTGGAAATCCATTCCCCGTAATCGACAGTGGTAAACTCAATAGCCATTGACGAAACCCCAAGCGAGAGCAGCACTCCCGCAATTTCCGAGACCGTCGCATGCCGTCTCGCCATGACTCGGGAGCGTGAAACAAGAGTCAAAAGGTCTCGTGACCGGGAATTCCGACAAGAACGCCCAAGGGCCACTGTCTCCCTACGATCTTTGCCCCACCAAGGCATACAAATGGTTGGATCGAACGTTCCTGCACGAGACCGAGTCCAACGGTAGCACGGGAAGCGGTTTAGCCTTCATGCACGATGACTTGCCAATATGTGAGAATCGGCACAACGAAGCCCTCCTCATCCTCATAAAGATAGAGAGGTTCTTCCTCCCGAACGTCTTGATTGATAACGGCTCCGCAGCCAACATCATCGCTTAAGCACACCGAAACGACTCCACATCGACCTTCTCTCGATAAGGCCTTCACCTCGGGTAATCCGAGCCTACGACTCCACCGCACGATCAATCGTAGGAGTCATCAACTTGAGGATCCAATTCGACGTACAACCGGAGCTCGGTAGAGTTCCAAGTCGTGGAAATCAAACCCACCTTCTCTCGCTTGCTGGGACGGCCTGATACATCGATGAAAGCAGATTATCTACTCTTCACCAATGCGTGAAATTCATCAATGCCAACGGAGCGATCGAAGTGATCCGCGGAAGCAGCAGTAATGGCAAGTGCTTGGCCAGCAAGCTACGACCTGTAAGAAGGTCCCGACATGACCGAATACTCTTCCCTGCATGATTCTCCTACCCCGTCCCGCTACGAAGTGGATCCTTACATCCACGCTCTAAGCCGCGACGAGCCGGAAATTGAAGAACTCATGGGTCGATGACAACTCGATATATGCGATCGTGAAGAATGCTTGAGAGAAGATCAAGAGATGGATGCCCTAATGGAGATTGATCGAGGAGTAGACCCTTACTTCGCCGAAAACCCTCTTGCAAACCGGCTCATCACCGATCCTCCGCACAAGACAACCCTCCGGCCGACACTCTCGGATCTTACGGGGACAGCCATCACAGCCTTAGTTCAATTCAACATTCCTGTCCGACTTGGACGAACAATGGCGCAACCTCCTCCAAGGCTTAATCGTGGAAGGTGATATAGCATGTCCGCTCGAATCGACATATCAGAACGTCGTCCAAGCAAAGATCCTGCATAAAGAAGCGTATTCTATGAAAGTGATCAACATCGCAAGAATCCACTCCGACCGCCGAATGCTTCGCCCTCCTAGAAGTAGCCCTCGCCGACTTCTATCATCAAAAACCCCAAGGACTCAAAGCGGCAACACTAATGGAGGGACATCATCGTGGAGCAGCCAAAAACCTCTCGCGATCCGGTTTGAAATCGAACCGCATGCAAGCTACTTTCCGGACTCATGCCAAGGGAAGATTGGCCACCTAAACCAAAGACCACTCCTCTAGAGCTACCGCCATCCGGAGTAATGAAGCTCGGTCCAATCCCTCGTCGCCTATAGTCTAGCTTCGAGTCTTGTTGTCTCGTGTATTCACATCTTTGTGTCTTTGACGGCTTTACGCCCGACGATTGTGAATCTTTGATCAACAATGTACAGCCTTCACGCTTTCAATAAAAGGTCCGACCTTCCTAAAAACCATCTCATTGCATCTTTAACAAATGATGACATTAACTAATCAAAACAGCTTAAATTCATCTATACAAAAGGCAAACACATTAATTAAATAAATGCATCAAGCAAACATTTAAGCATGTTGTCAAACGAGAGAAAACCGGGCCCAAGCCGCCGAGAAGGTTTTAATCACAACGATTTGCAAGATTAAGCCGAAGAGCCAAAGAGACGCAAGTCCGACGCCATTTCCAAAGACAAGCCGATCTTCCAATACCTCAAGAACGGGAAACCACCTTCATGAACAAGGAAGGTCAACACACGTAAGGGGTCAAAACCAAGAGCATCATGGCCCTAAAACGCCTTGCCTCTCACTTCGTCATCCTCGGGGACATGTTATACAAGAAACGCTACCACGGGCTACTCCTACGCCGCGTCGCCCAGAAGAAGCGCAAGTCTCATGAACGAAGTCCACAATGGGGCTTGCGGTCCCCACATGAATGCCGTGAGCCCCGATGCAAATCATTCTCGTGATGGGCTACTACCGGATCTCCATGGAGGCAGATTGCATCCACTTTGTCCGGCCGCGACAAGTGCCAACGGTTCTCCAACCTCAATCATCTCGCGCCCCACGATCTCTACCGCATGACTACACTCTTGGCCCTTGCCACTTGGGGGAATTGACGTCATCGGAAAATCGCTCCGCCAGCAAAGAACGGTCACGAGTTCATCTTAGTAGCCATCGACTACTTCACCAAATGGGTCGGCCAAGTCCTACAAGGTACTCACCTCCAAGAAGGTCGCACATTTCCTCAAGGAAAACATCATATGCCGATACGGCATCCCAAATGAGGTCATATCGTACAACGGCTCACACTTCAAGGGGAATTCGGCTGCATCGCCGGGCTGAATTCAAGATCACACGCCACAAATCTTCTCCCTACCGGCCACAAACAAACGGCGCCGTGGAAGCAAAGAAACAAAACCCTCGAACGGATCATCCGAAAATGACCACCCGAGGACGAGATTGGCCCGAGAAGCCGCACCTTGCACTTTGGGGCTACCGCACATCGGGCCGTAATGCCCACGGGAGAAACCCCATTTGCCCCGACATACGGGATGGAAGCAGCCCTTCCCATCGAGCTAGAAATTCCCTCACTCCGAGTGCCGCCGAAAATGACATCAACGAAGCCGAATGGCCCGGCCGACATGACGAATTGGCTCGCTAGACGAGCGACGACTAAAGGCCATGGAACACGCCCGAGCCTATCAAAGCAGATGGCTAGAGCTTTCGACAAGAAAGTCAAATCCCGAGACATCGTGGAAGGTGACCTCAGACTCAAAGAAAAGCCTCCCACTCGAACCAACCCATCTGGAAAATGGGAACCCACATGGATCGGCCCTTTCGTGGTTCAAAAGATCTTCTCCTGAGGCGCCATGAAGCTACCGTACCTAGACGGCAATCCCTTCATGAATCCAAATAACGGAAGCAAACTTCGCAGATACTTCGCCCGAAGAAGAACAATCTGCATCTCTTGGCACTCCATGTAGTGTCGAACTACGTGCACTGAGCCCTCTAGTCCTGGGAACGTAGGCAACCTTAATTGGTCCTGGCCTAAAAATACACAAAAAGTCAAAAGTTTGAATGTCAATCAAGACCTCCATCAAGCTCCGCACTTTTCAAGAACACGCCTGCCAGCCACCTTGACCAAGTCAAACGACGGCGGCAACATCAAAGGACATCCGAGGGTCACTCAAAGATCAAACGATCGACTCATGTCTACTTCCAAGCCAGGGCTTGTCTTCGCCTCACGCGCTTCAAAAAAAAAAAAAAAAAGAGCTCGAGCAAGGGCTCACAAAAAATAATAATAAAAGAGAGCTCGAGCAAGGGCTCACAAAAAAAACAAAAGAAGCTCAAGCGTAAGCCGCGAAATTGAGGTCAAGAGCCCGACGCCAACAAGCGGCAAGGAAGCTACGAAAAGACCGTCGTAACGACTTGTCAAGGGAGCATTCAACCTCTCACCAAATACAAAGCCTCAAAGAAAGGGGATTGCCGCTGTGGCCTGCATCGTCTCACCCGCATGCAATGTAAAAGTCCAAAGATGGACGCCGACAAAGTGCACAACAAAAGCAAAGGCAAACAAGAGATCTTGCGTCTCGACAAAGCTTTAAAAGTAAATCACAAATCACTAACGGTTACAACATTTCTTGATGAGTTCAAGCACGGTCTACTCTCAAGTTCACAACATGCTAAAAGACAAATTTTAATACATTTAACTAATAATGTGTTTGCAATGCAATGAATGGATACCTAGAGGTCATTCCGCGCCATCTCGCGCTGTCCCCTCGCCATTCTTTCCTTTCTTCCCTCGTCCCCGGCGAGTCTTCTTTCGCTCCACGTGAACCAACTCGCGTCTCTCGCCCGAGATCCGGTCCTCCCCGTAGAGTCAAACAATCCAAGAGCTCTCGTGGCTTCATTCGCCCGTGCTTCGCTCGGATCTCCTCCCCGCGAGTCCGTAAAGAGGACCTCTCCCCGTCGCCGGTCAACTCTAGTCTCGTAGTCAAACAAAGCGTCTCTCCCGTCACATCCAAAGGGTCGACTGTGCTTCGGCACTCCTAAGGCAATAGCTACTACGGCAACCGGTCCTGCACCGCGCACGCCGCTCTCCAAGACCACTGGGATCGCCCAACACGCCGCCATACCAAAGCCGTATACCGAGTCGCCAATACAACGCTCTCCCGACGTCTAAGGAGTACCACAGAGGGAAAGCGGAATACTTCCATACCTCGTACAATACAAGAAGGCACTGGGCCGCCATACAAAGCAGGAGCTATCTCCGCAAAGCAGCAAGGTCATCCCAGCCCAACAAAGGCTCCCGCTTCATCCCAAACCGCCGGAAACAAGCGACGGAATATAGAAGGAGGACCAAGACAAACCTCGGAACTCCCCGACAACGTAGGACCCTTCCCCGCAAGATCCTCCCGGTCTCAATCCTCCAAAGGCGGAACCCACCAATGGATCTCGATGCGTACTAAGCCGTGCCATCCATCTCTCCCAAAGGATCGATCCATATCCAACACAAGAGGTCGCCGAGCAAATGACCACGGGCTAAACGACGCTTCTGAGCCTTCTGGCATGGCCTCAAGTCTCTCTCGCAGCCACAAGTGTGAGCAAAGCGGGGCTTCCTCTCATAAAACGATCCCTGGCCGCTGACTGCCGATACCACGAAGAGTCTCCCCCAAAGACCAACGGGACAATATCCTCTCCAGCCTGCAGCGCCTCTACCACATCTAGCAAAGCGCCATCACAAATGCCAAGGGAATCGACTTAAAAAGCGTCGCCATCACGCACAAGGCAAATACATCCCAAGAGACGTCACTCATCATCAACCATGAACCGCTCCTAGCCGCGTAAAATGTCGATATGACCCGAATCAAGGATCATGCCCCCGCACTTCTTCCAACGAAGTACGAAGAAAGTCTCGCAAGCTTCACGCTCACAACAAAGACCACCAACCAAAGGAAGCGAGATGGCCTCCACCTCCGGCCCTCCAATCAAAGCCCGAAAATCTTCAAAAGTGGGCACCATTTCATTGTAGGAGAAACAAGACACGTGCCTCCTAACATCCTGCAACTTCGCGGCAGCCCGCAACAAATCCCAATCAGAACCAACTCCTTAAAAGACCAAACCGAGCAAAGACGAAACCTTACCTCGAAAGCTCCGTCTCTCGATGCCTCATACGGCGCCGCATCCACGTTTTCAACCGCTCAAGGAAGTGTGCTTGCCTCTCCCGCGAAAGCCTCGGCAAAATTCTAGGGACATACGAAGAATCCATGGCAAAAATGGAGGTTCCTAGAGAAAATGGGGAAGAAAGCTCAAAATGGCCGCAAATGGGGAAATGAGGAAGAACTGTGCACCGGAAAGCATTTATGTCCTTCCCAAAAGCAAGGTTGGTCCGTACGGACCTCTTGCATGCTAAGTATGTCCGTACGGACCTCCTTGCAAATGTAACCCATTTCCCGTAAAACAAGATAAAACCACCGTCCTCAAAGAAACCTTGCTCCAAACAGCCCAAACATCTGCCAAAGCCATTTCCGCAAACCAACACTACCCACAAACGCACTCTCACCACGTGGCATGTACAAAATAAAAATAATAATAGCAACAATTTCTAGGACAATTCCCTGAATCACAAAAATAAATGACATTACATCTTAAAATAAAATACCGTTTTGCCATGCAAATACTATGTGTTTTATTACAGTACCCAAAAATGTCTCGTTGCTAAACAAAAAAAAAAAAAAAAGAGAGAGGGATATGAAAAGAGGGAAAGCAAATGAATACTACTCGTAATCCTCATCATCATCCTCCTCGCCAAGATCCTCCAAAGAAAAGTCGGGCATCCCAAATAACTCGCCCGTCACATCCTCCTCGTCGGAATACCGAGCACCCGCCCGAGGCTCCCACGAGAAGTACTCAAGGATCAAATCCGGCGAAAGGATCAAAGAAAGAAGGCTCGAGGAACCCTCACCCCGTGCGCCGCGCGGAGGCATGAACCGATAAAAGGGCCGCTTCCTCGAAGGCCCCGCAGCCTCCCGAAGACGTCCCGCATCCATGCTATGCCGCCTCAAAGTGCCCCTCCCGCTGCGGCTCCGGCCGGCTCTAGGCGAGGAACGCCCACGTAATGCCTCAAGGCATAGGCTCGTACGCCGGCACACGACGCGAAGACCGACAGACACCTTCGACGCCATCTTCTTAGCGAAGGAGCGCATCGCCACGTAACGGCGAAGTCAAGATATCGTAGGCTCTCCCTGACTCCGCACCAACAAGAAGCCAAGGAAACGCTCATCAAATACGCTTATACTAACAACAAAAAGAGAAAACGCGTAAAAGATGCCAAGATGGAAAAGAGTCAAGACACTCACCGATCTGTTTGGGTCCACTCAGATGCAAGCAGTGAGCTCGCTCCGAACGGGCATGCATACCTCCTCTCGATCCGTCCCCTCGGACGACGTGAAATCCGGTCCCGCATCTAATCCTCTGGGAGCCTCGCGCGCTGCCTCTCTCTCCCGCGCGCACTCGGGCGCCCTCGCCTTCCTCCTCACGAAGGCCCCGTACTTCTCCGTACAAGATGAACTCCTGCACCGACACCGCCAAGGTACCTCTCGAAGTCCAAGACATCCATGTCCCGGAATCAAGCATCCCAAAGGGAGGGTCCCTGAGCCACGGAAGCACACCGGGGCCATGCCGCGTAAGACTCGCTCCCCTGTGTACATGGCGTCACAAGTCAAGCCTCGCAAGATCTTCCGCCGCGCTGTCACTCCTGGGAGCCCTCGAACTCATCCCTCATACCGAGCCCACGGGAACAACGAACCCTCACGGCTATCCCGCTCCAAACGCTCCCGCACATCCCCGTAGGCGATGGTGAGCTTCCCCCGCCGGTCCTCCTCTTCCTCGCCGTACGAGCCCATCCCAAAGATAGCAGGTACGCAAAGAATGTACTCTGTGGATCCCTATCCCACGGGAAGCACCGGAAAACCTCATAAAACCACACCCGTGACAAAAACAGAGAAGGCTCAAGCAAAAGACAATAGAGAAATGACAAGTTGCTAAATCAAAAACAAAGCAATAAACTCATACCTCCAAAGCAAAGTCAAAGCAGCCAACGAATCGGCCACCCCCGCTAAACCGGTCCAAGGAGAAGTAGAGCTCACCTAAGCCTCGCTCGCCCCAAGCAATGTCGTTGCACTTATCCAGACGCCAAGCTCTCCAACAGAGCAAAGGGAGCCGCGGTCGCGTGGTTCGAGAACAAAGTCTCTGGACAAGGCATACCACAAGAAGGAGCGCGCCAATCGCCCATTGCCACCCGGCCGGTACTCGGATGTAGGCTCCCACATCGGCCGTGATCCTCATCTCTACGCCGCCGTACAAGATCCCTGTGCCCTCGCGAGGACGAGGCTCAAAGCCCAAGCAGCTCGGCCAACACATCATCGAGATCATGTCTTCCACCTCACAGCCCCCTCAAGGAGAGCCCTGCAATAGCAAAGAAAATCAGCTGGGCGCCACTGTCACCTCGCCCACCAAAGTGGAAGGTGGGTGGTATCCCCACCAATACTGATAAACCCAGAAGACACTCTTGTTCTTCCTCGTGTCGACACTCCACCTGTGTTCTCAACGAACACACCTAGGCCAAGCATAAAACCAACCTCCGGGACTCGGCCTACCGCCCACGGAAATATCGTGCATCCGCCGCCATAGCTCCACAATGTACCTCGAGCGATCCCCGAGTCTTCATCCTCTCGCCTTCCCGCCGTAAGCTCCCGCATCCCGCAGTAAACACAAAGCAAAGGTACGTCAATCACAACATTCTAATATAAAGGCACATATAACCCGTCACAAAACACGCACATATTGCACATAATTTTCACATACATTCTACATATAATTTTTCATGTAACCCGTCACAAAACACGGCACACAATGCACATAATTTTCACATATATCATGCATATAATTTCTCCCATGCAGTCCGTCACAAAACACGGCACACACTGTACACATTTTCTCAAAAGAAGAAAAAGGGGGGGGGGATTAAACCCTACACGACACATTTTCAAAAGAAAATCCGTCCCAACACGGCACATATTGCACATATTTTCCCCACAAAGTCCGTCACCCAAAAAACACGGCACACACTATATAGCACATTCTCAAAAGAAAATCCGTCCCAACACGGCACACACTTTCACATATAACCCGTCACAAAACACGGCACATGTCACATTTTTTTTCACAAAAATTATCACTACACGATAATTTTTCTCATAATGTACATACATAAATAGCATACGGTACAAAACACCAAAGCATGCAATTCACTAGATAGGCACTTTATTTTCACAAATAAGAGCTAATCTACACATTTTCGCACAAAATACACATACCCACAATTTTTACATGTCCATTTTCAACAATTCATCAAGAATTTCACAAAAAGGCATAAAATAATAACAAAAAAATTCAAAATGCGAAAACTAAAACCTAGTTCTAGCATTCAAAAATTCGAAAGCAGAAATCAAAACTAATGCATTTCTACCTCCCCAACGTTCATGGAGCGACGATTATGCACCTCCGATTCGGATACAAAACATCCGTGTTCTTCGAAGATGGAACGAACGAAGTCCACCTCCTTCAAGCTCCATCCGCCGCCTCAACCACTTCCTCAGATCAAGGCTGACGACGACTCCTTCGAGATCCTTCGCAGCTACGGGCAAGAAATTCAAGCAAAAATTTTTTGATTTTGGTTAACAATGGAGGAATTTTTCTCTCTCTCTCTCGCCCGGTTCACGAACCGGAAAATGAGGAAGAAGGAATGGGAAGGGCCTCGTGATTTAAAGCCCGGTCAAAACCTGGGAACCGTAAAACCAAGGTGGTCCGTACGGACCTCTTAACCTTGGTCCGCACGGACCTCTTGCAAAGGGTGGTCCCAGTACTTTTGGCCTTTGCAAGGGGTGGCCAGAATTACTTTCCCTAACCTCTTCAAATCTTTGCCAGCGTCGGTCTCGTCACTAAGGCCTTTTCCAGCCGTCAAGAAATCCAAGTGCAGTAATGGTCCCTAACCTGCCGCCAAGCGTAAGACCGGACCTCGCCACTTCAACGGCAAATCAATCCCCGGGCCGTCAAGCTGTAAGACCGGACTCTCGCCCACTTTCAACGGCAAATCAACCACCCGCCATCAAACGTAAGACCGATCTCGCCACTACTCCAACGGCAATTCCAACCATCGGCCATCAAACGAAGACCGATCCTCGCCTACTCCAACGGCATTCAACTAACGCCCGAACGGCAAGGAGCCAATACCTCCTAAGACGAATATCAAGGCACAAGACGCCCAAACGCTCAACGACAACTCAACCATCAAGGTCCGGTCATCTTCCCTAAATGTAAAAGGGCGGCCCCTACAAGGTCATGCATCCCCAAAGCAATTCAAGCACCGGCAGCCGACGTAAGCCCGAACTTCGCCACTTCACTCAACGGCAACGCAAGCACCGGCCATCAAAGTAAGCTCCGAGCTCCTCCCAACTTAAGTCAAAGTGGAAGTCATACAAGACCGCATATCCCCAAGACCGACTACCATCATCTCGCCTCACTCCACGGCAAAACAAGCACGCCAAGGAGCTAACACTAAGATAAGTCCTAAGGCACGGGCCTCTCACCCAAAAACGCCAAATGGCCGAACAATCACCGCCATCATCCTGCCCACTTCAACGGGCAAAGTAAGCACTTCATAGTCGTAAGTCGATTTCTACACAACATGCAAACACAATGGTATCTACGCTCGAAACAAGGGTACGCCCAACTCCGCGGCGATCCAAAGACGAATATCAAGGCAAAGTACTAACCGCGCCAAACGCTCAGGCATGGTACTAACCGCACCGAAGAGTGCGGATTCAAAGTCAGTGGTCACATCTAACTAGCCGCGTATGATTTATTCAAAGTACCCTGGGGTACCACAAGCAAGATGTTTCCAAACTCCACTCAACGGCAACGAAGACGATCAAGTCTCACACCATTCTCTCCATCCTAAGGCCACCACTACCCGATTAGGAAATCGTAAAACATCCTGTGACGCCACCACGTCTCTTAATACCGACTAAGAAACTTACCACGCTACCTGGTGACGCCACCACGCCTTATCACCGACCTATAATGCGGGGCCACCCGTGACGCCACCACGCCCTTATCACCGACCTATACGGCCACCAGACGCCACCACGCTCCTTATCACCGACCTATACGGCCACCGACGCCACCACGCCCCATCACCGACCTATACGGGCCACCCAGACGCCACCACGTTCCTTATCACCGACCTATACGGCCACCCCGACGCCACCACGCTCCTTATCACCGACCTATACGGCCACCCGACGCCACCACGCTCCTATCACCGAACCTATACGGCCACCCCGACGCCACCACGCCTACCGACCTATACGGGCCACCCCGACGCCACCACGCCCTTATCACCGACCTATACGGCCACCCTGACGCCACCACGCCCTTATCACCGACCTATACGGCCACCCCGACGCCACCACGCTCCTTATCACCGACCTATACGGCCACCCTGACGCCACCACGCCCTATCACCGACCTATACGGCCACCCCGACGCCACCACGTTCTTATCACCGACCTATACGGCTACCCGACGCCACCACGCTCTTATCACCGACCTATACGGCCACCCAGACGCCACCACGCTCCTTATCACCGACCTATACGGCCACCCGGACGCCACCACGCTCCTTATCACCGACCTATACGGCCACTCCTGACGCCACCACGTCTCTATCACCGACCTATACGGCCACCCCGACGCCACCACGCCCTTATCACCGACCTATACGGCTACCCCGACGCCACCACGTTCCCTTATCACCGACCTATACGGCCACCCAGACGCCACCACGTTCTTATCACCGACCTATACGGCCACCCCTGTGACGCCACCACGCCCTTATCACCGACCTATACGGCTACCCCGGACGCCACCACGCCCTTATCACCGACCTATACGGCCACCCAGACGCCACCACGTCCTTATCACCGACCTATACGGCCACCTGTGACGCCACCACGCCCTTATCACCGACCTATACGGCCACCCAGACGCCACCACGTTCCTTATCACCGACCTATACGGCCACCCTGACGCCACCACGCTTCCTTATCACCGACCTATACGGCTACCTGCAGACGCCACCACGCTCCTTATCACCGACCTATACGGCACCTGCAGACGCCGCCACGTCCCTACCATCAACCTATACGGCCACCTGTGACGCCACCACGTCTCACCACCGACTCCTGGCGGCCACACAACACCTGTGGCACCACCACGCCCGCATTCACGTAACACTCACCCCACACCCGAACTACGACTGTGCTTGATTCCCGCCAGGGATACGTAGGAATCCTATCACAGTGGTCCAAATTTATCGACTCCTAAATCGGGTCACCCAAAAGGACACCACCACGTCCTCACTTTGACCCTCACGGCCACTTCCTCTCCCAAAGACGCGATCCGCATTAGGACCCTTATCTTATCTGGCGACCCCACTTCTTTCATAAGTGACGCCGGTCGAGGGGCTTCGTAAGTACCCCAATCTGGATCACTCCCTTTCAAACACACGGAAACACCGCAGACTCATCCACGCAGCCTCGAAGACCTCTCACTCAAAACCCTCTCAAAACCCTCTCAAACCCCCAACCAAACCAAGGGAGGAGCCTTTCTGGGATAAAAGGGACAAAAGGACCTTTTGGGAATTTTCAGAAATCGTAGCAATTAAGGTCCGTACGGACCTCTTTGTTTCAATGATTACTAAATCCCCTTAAAGTCCACAATATTCCCTCAAATCCCGGAGAAATGATGGTTTCCATGCGAGTTGGTCCGTACGGACCTTCTTTTGCATGCAAGATGGTCCGTACGGACCTTATTGCTCAGTGAACATCATCATTCCCAAATATTCTCCATCATTGCGGATTCCTCAAATCGAGGAAAACCAAAATTACGGACAACCAAGAAGGTCCGTACGGACCTCTTTGCTCCGAAATTTTTACTATAAATAGAGGGCTTCCTCCTCATTTTTTGACACCTCCCACTTCTCTCTTCCTCCCTAAGCCTTCTCGGCTCCCCTTCTAAGACCTTTCGAGGCATTCCCGCCCTTCGGATCCTTCCGAGGCCTTCCGAGCCCCC
Organism: Adenophora triphylla var. japonica; assembly: GCA_022495995.1. NCBI lineage: Eukaryota > Viridiplantae > Streptophyta > Magnoliopsida > Asterales > Campanulaceae > Adenophora > Adenophora triphylla. The sequence continues at coordinate 22,698 of JAFEMH010007098.1, forward strand.
TCGAGGTGCTCCGGCCTCTCCGAGCGCTCCCGAGACGCTCCCGCGCGCCCCGAGGCACTCTCGAGGTACTCGAGGCCCTCGTGGTACTCCGAGGCCTTGCACGGTCTTTCCCACGGTGTCCCGGCTCTTTCCGAGTCAAACCGAGCGATCCCAAACCACGCCGAAACTTCGCCCGACTCCAACTCACCACACACGCACGCCGAAACTCCGCCCGAGTGATCCCGACGATCCCCACGCACGCCGAACCTCGCCTAACGCATGCCTACTACCTCAACTCACGCCGAAACTGCTGTCCGCGGACAACCGGCATCCCCGAAGCAATCCGAACGCTGCTCCGACCTCAAACACTATTCCCCAGCGGAAGACAGACACGAACCAACATTGGTAAGGCTTCCTTCCTATTCTATTTCAATACATTTCAATACAATGTAGACATCCGATACAAAGATGCATTTTTAAAAAGCACACACACACACACACAACATTTAAAGGATATTAGGGGTATCCGAAAGACTCGTTTTACGAGGCTACTCGGGTGAGCTCTAATATTCTAATATTCTCTTCCCGAGGAGTCATCTCGACTCTCCGAACTCAAAATCTCATCACACAAAAACAGCTTTAAAATTTATCTTTAAACCGATGCCCTTTTTCAATGTTTTGGGCTTAATAAAAACGGCGTGGCGACTCTACAAAGCAAAACACAAACGGCGAGACACCTCCAACCTCGCAAACGCTAAGACGGAATAAGCCGGATGCGGGCGCGATTGTGCCGCCTCTCGGATCCGGGCGAACATTCCCCCGAGCGGCAATTTGCGAGATGCACGGGGGCCCTCCGCGCGCGAGCCGGATCCCGGGTAATTTCAATTAGCAATATCAATATCAATATTCTGTTTTTTATTTTCAGAAGAAATATGTGAATTTTTTATCATAAATTTATCAAGGGCTCCCTTTTGTGATTGGTTGAAAACTTCAATTCTTTTTTGCTTTTTACGTTTTTCACATCCGGAATCTTGTTTCCTAACTCTAGAACTCATATCTTAAAAAATTAAAATTATAAAGAATGAAACGAAAGAACCTGGGATTTTGGAAGAAATTATTTTGGACTGTAAGCACTTGACGTCTTGAGACGAATCCGGAATCCCAATCAACAAACTGCTCTGAGTCTCTGATGAATCCCCAATCAACAAATTGAAATTGCTCTTGGACTGCAACTGCAAGTGGGAGGTGGAATTCGAATCCCCAATCAACAAATTGGTTCTTTCTTGTGGTACGACTGCAATTGAAATTGCTCTTGCGCCAGGCTAGGTTCGATTGGCCAATCAACAAATTGGTTCTTTCTTGTGGTACGACTGCAATTGAAATTGCTCTTGGCGCTGGGCTAGGGTTCGATTGGCGATTGCTGTGGCCTGTGAGAGGAGCAGGATTGAGGAAGACGATTGATTTAATGGAGGAACGCTGCAACAGACGAATGGAGGAGGGTGAATAATTGGAGCCGATTGATTTAATGGAGGAGGAGGATTGAGGAAGACGAGGAGCCGATGGCGATCGATCAGACGAATGGATATATATAATGGTTTTTTTTTTTTGGTGCCCCTTGAAATTTTGCGGCCCTGTGCGAGCGCTCACCTCGCTCATACTAAAGGCCAGCCCTGCTTCTAACTGCTAGGTCATATATACAGATTGGGTCAGCCACTAAGAAAAGAAGCGGAGCTGTAGTTGTACTAGCAAGTCCCGATGGGGAACACACCATCCATGGCATTATCAGATTCAAATTCCCTGCTTACAACAATCAACCTGAGTACGAAGCTTTAATATTTAGCATAAAGTTGGCATCCTTCTATGGAGCAACCAAAATCGCCGCCTTCTGTGACTCTCGGTAGTCAAGCAAATAAAAGGAGAGTACAACACTCAGCACCCCATATTTGCAAAATATAAAGATCTCATCCTAGACATAACGAAGAAGCAGGAATTTTTTGAAATAAGTCAAATAGGTCGGGAGGACAACCAAGTGGCAGATGTTCTATCTAAACTGGCGATTATTGACTTGGCAGATCCTGATTCTAACCCACTCATAGTCTTTGCCGAATAGCCTGCCTACGAAAGACTACGAGTGATGCTCCTAGATGGGGAGGAGAAGTGTTGGATAGATGAATACGTGGACTTTATTGAAAGGACCAACTGCTTGAGGACGAGAGGCGTGCTAGGCTTATCAAGAAGAAGTCAGTAATGTTCACAGTAATGAGCGGGATCCTCTACAGAAGATCATTCATAAAGCCCCTACTAAGGTGCGTCTATTCAAATGAAACTGAATATCTCTTGGAAGAAGTTCACAAAGGCATCTGCGGTGGTCAGTCGGGGGCCAAAACCTTAGCTGACAAAATCATCACGCTAGGTTATTACTGGCCAAAATTTAGAGATGACGCGCAAGCCAACGTAAGAAAGTGTGACAAGTGCCAGATAGGGGTGTAAGTGGTTTAGCTCAAACCGCGATTTGAGACCGAACCGAGCTAAACCGTGGGGTTTAGCTCAGTTTTTTTTTATCTAAGTGGTTTAGCTCGATTTATAAAAATCACAAACCACATGGTTCGGTTTAGCTTGCGGTTTGAGGGTGCCAAGTCGAACCGAGCTAAACCGAACCGCCAAACCGAGCTATGGAACCGAACCGCCAAACCGAGCTATGAAATCGAGCTATGGAACCGAGCTATGAAACCGAGCTAACTTACATTATAAAAAATCTGGTCAACAAGGGGCCAAAGTGCAATTTGCTAGAGATTTTCCCACAATCTCCTTACCCTAGCATTTCTTTCGGACCAAGCTCTCTCTCTCTCTCTCTAAAATTTCTCTCATCAAACCACAATATAGAAATTGCCGGCTTTACCTCCGCGGGTTTTTTGGACGAACCCTTGTGCACAATCGGCTAGCCTCTTCCTGTTGCTGGCCCATTCAGGTTGGCATCTCCAACACTGGTCAATTGAGTTGTAGGCCACGCATGGACCCGTGTATTTCTTTCCCAGGTTCCTTCTTGTGCTGTTCCTAATTGCTGCATGCCCTTCTTCTTCTTCTTCGTCTTCTTCTTCTTCTTCCCCTTTTACAACTCCGGCCATGCCCTCAACTTTCAATTCGTTAGTGCATTCCATGATTTCTCTACTTGCTCTTTCGTTGAGTAAGCTTTTTACTTCTTTCTGAATCTTTAAGATTGTTGTTTGGTCCGTAATCCATCTTTAAACCGCGGTTTAGACCGAGCTAAACCAAACCTTAGCGGTTTAGCTTAGCTCGATTTGAATTTTTTTGTGGTTTAGCTCGGTTTGAAATTTTTCCAAACCGATACTAGCGGTTTAGCCCTAAAATTTCCCCAAACCGAGCTAAACCGAACCGTTTACACCCCTAGTGCCAGAGATATGCTGATATTCCTAGATGCCGGAGCTGAACCGACACTCATAATTCTACTTGGCCATTTGACATGTGAGGAATCGACATCATCAGACCTTTCCCCCACCCGAGGAAATTGCAATTACGTGATCGTGGCAGTCGATTACTTCTCCAAATGAATAGAAGCAAAAGTCTTAGCCAAAATAATAGAGGATAACGCAATCAACTTTGTCCACGAATTCATCTATTGTCGCTTTGGGGTTCCACACACTATAATCTCAGATCATGTTCTCCAGTTCTCTAAGACATTTACAGCAGAATTGCACAGATTAGTAGTCAGACACATTAAGTTATCTGTAAGCAGACCTCAGTGCAACGGACAAGCGGAAAGCGCAACAAGTTGGTTCTAACTCTAACAAAGAACCTAGTTGGAAGCAATGGTAGATGGTTGGACGAACTTCCTTAGCCTCGTAGGGTTCGACAACCACCCGAGAGCCAACCGGGGAAACCCCATTCGCACTAACTAGAGCCGTCAATTTGGGTTGAGCCCGTCGGGCCAGCCCCCCACCATACAATAAGGGTGGGTTGGGTTGACATATTTCCAGCCCGCCAGGAATTTGGCCCGCCCCGCCAGCCCGTATTGATAGCTCTATGTGTGATATCATAATGTAAAAGGTAGGTTAAATTAATTTTAAAATTGGTTTATTAAGTAAATCAGTTTAAAATTAATATAATCTACCTTTTATATTCATGATATTACACACAGTGCTTTTACTTTTTGTTTTGCATTTATTTTCTTATTTTACCTTCTGAAAGTTTTGTGGTAGATTTGAGTTAAAAATATTTTAGTGATACAACGTTAAAATTGGCCTATAGTTTAGTGACTTTTTTATTGCACTTTTGCATGTGTGTGTATATACATATATATATATATATATAAGTCCTATTATAATGAGAACCAAATTTATATGAAACCATAAGAACCACTAACAAGATTTGGATTAAAAAACAAATCAATACTTCAGATTAAAAAAAAAGATAGAGGGAGTGGCATTTTCGTAATTATTTCATTTAAAATCCCCCTCAAATTTCAAAATAAAATATCTCAATATCTATAAGTCGAAAAAAAAATTCGAAAACACTGATTTTTTTGTCTTGACGAGACGATTCAAACTAGATCCTTGAAGATAGGGTTTTGAAAAAATAATATTGACTTATAGATTACTTAACTAGTGTACACTATTTAACTAGTGAACACTAGCTGTGTTGTCTTAGTGAACACTAGCTAGTTATCTTAGTGAACACTAGCTGTGTTGTCTTAGTGAACACTAGTTGTGTTGTCTTAGTGAACACTAGCTAGTTGTCTTAGTGAACACTAGCTGTGTTGTCTTAGTGAACACTAGCTAGTTGTCTTAGTGAACACTAGTTGTGTTATCTTAGTGAACACTAGTTGTGTTGTCTTAGTGAACACTAACTAGTTATCTTAGTGAACACTAGCTGTGTTGTCTTAGTGAACACTAGCTGTGTTGTCTTAACATTATCGGCTGGTATATGATAGTGTTCTTATCCTCCAACTTTAAATAAATAATAATCACAATTCATGGTTTATAATGAACAAAAGACCTCATTCAATTGGCTGCAATTTTTCAGATGGATTGAACAGGTCATGGTACTAACACTAGTACATAACAGCATATACTAATCACTTAAGTTTGATGACTTACAACACCCATGTTTCTTAGTTTCTGAACAGATCACACCAAAATTGCCGATTTTTTTAAGAAAGAAAATAAATAAATAAATAAATAAAGAGCATTATATTGCATAACTTAAAGAAAATGGAGAACACCTCCATCTTTTGTTTGTTCCTTTTCCCATTTATTTAAAAAGTGGAAAATTAACGATTACAGGACTAATAAACATACATTTGCAAATGGTCTTGACCTCGAAGGTTGCGAAGCGTACACAAACTTCCGAACAGGCGCCACTAGATTGATGAGCAAAATATTTTTGCCTAAAACGTACATATGGATACCCAATTACAGATAAGAAATGTGTTGACTTAGTGAACACTAGCTAGTTATCTTAGTGAACACTAGCTGTGTTGTCTTAGTGAACACTAGCTAGTTATCTTAGTGAACACTAGCTGTGTTGTCTTAGTGAACACTAGCTAGTTGTCTTAGTGAACACTAGCTGTGTTATCTTAGTGAACACTAGCTGTGTTGACTTAGTGAACACTAGCTAGTTATCTTAGTGAACACTAGCTGTGTTGTCTTAGTGAACACTAGCTGTGAACACTAGCTGTGTTGACTTAGTAAACACTAGCTAGTTGTCATAGTGAACACTAGCTGTGTTGTCTTAGTGAACACTAGCTGTGTTGTCTTAGTGAACACTAGTTGTGTTGTCCTAGTGAACACTAGCTGTGTTGACTTAGTGAACACTAGCTAGTTGTCTTAGTGAACACTAGCTGTGTTATCTTAGTGAAACTGTGTTGTCTTAGTGAACACTAGCTAGTTATATTAAAATATTATCAAATTATAATTATTAATATGGATGGAGCAAACATAGTACGTGATGCATTTTCCCTTTATTATAATTAGGAATTGAAATTCTACCTCTGTTTTAAAAATTAGACGTTGTTCAATATTATTTTTTCAAAATCCTTTCTTCAGGGATCTAGTTTGAATCGTCTCGTCAAGACAAAAAAATCAGTGTTTTCGAAATTTTTTTTCGACTTATAGATATTGAGATATTTTATTTTGAAATTTGAGGGGGATTTAGTTCACAATAATTACGAAAATGCCACTCCCTCTATCTTTTTTTTTAATCTGGAGCATTAATGTGTTTTTAATCCAATGGTTGAGTTTAGTTCTCATGGTTCTCATATAAATTTGGTTCTCATTTGAATAGTTCTATATATATATATATATATATATATATATATATATATATATATATATATATATATATATATATATATATATATATATATATATATATATATATAATACAATAAAAACAACAATAAACAAAGAAGAAAAAAGAGAGAAGAGAATCTCACTAAACAACCTCTTGCTTGTGTAGATTGTGGTCTTACAGACCAAGATGGCAAAGGCAGCTACTCAGGATATTCTGTCTGTAACGACCCCAACCCTAGGCACTAATTTTGAATATTATATTATATGCTTTTAATAATTATGTTAGCTTTATGTGTTCAATTATGCCTTTAGAATTCTTAAATTAAGATAAATTGGGTGAGAAGTGAAATTGGAACCTCTTGAGAATTTATTGGTTATTACATAAAGAAACTTGGGGAAATAATAAAAATGAAAATTGGACAAATGGTAAGAAAAGGTTAAATTGTGTAGAATAAATAATGAAAATAAAAAGGGGTTTAATTTAAAATTGTGGAAAGCCTTAGTTAGAGGGGGGCCATTTCTACTTCCTCCTAACTTCCCCCCAAGTGTTCCCCTCTCCTCTCCCCCATACTCCCTCCATCCGCCCCCCCCCCCTTCTTCATCCTCCTCACTCCCCTTCTTCCTCCTTCATTCATTCATCCCATATTTTCCTAGAGAAACATTAGAAAACTCCATGGAAGCTACTTCATCCAAGCTTTGAAGCCAAACCATTTCCTCCACCAAATTCAAGTCTAAGGGCATTTTTGAGTTGGGATCATCTAGGGGATCAAACCAAGGTAAGAAGATCTACATTCTATTCTAAAAACCTAGGGTGAGTTATTATGACTTCCTTTCTTTAAATGCTCATAAATGATTTGATATAGTGATTGCTATTATAATGGTTGTTTGATGTCTTGGAAAGCTTCTTGGAGTTGAGGAATTAGTTAATGTTATGGAATATTGTTGTTGTTCATAAGAAATGATTAAGAGTGTAAGAAAATATGTTGAGTTGGATTAAGATGGTTAATCATGAAAAATGGAAGTAAAATGGGTTGGAAATCAAGTGGTAATTGATTTGGGTTTAGGTTATATTGGGGTTTAAATGAAGTAGTATAAAGTGTATGAATTTTAGGAAGTCCTTTTAAGTTCACAAACAAAGGAAAATCAGTTTGGGACAAAGTTGGTTTGGGTTATTTGAAAGATTGTATTCTGTCCTGAATTCTGGGTTCAGGGCACGAGTCGTGCCCTGTGGCACGAGTCGTGCCTTGGATGGGGACGAGTCGTGACATGGATTTAAGGGAAGTCGTGCCTAGTGGGGACGCATGAATCTGAGGAAGGCCAAAGGGGCACGAGTCGTGCCTCACGCACGAGTCGTGCCCCGGCCTCGGTGACATTGGGTCAACTTTGGAGCCGTTTAAACCTAATCGAACTAGAACCAAAATGAAATCTCTTTAACCTAGATTAAAGTAGAATACTTTGGCTACACAATGACATCTTAAGTGATCAAAATGGAATTGTGGAAGTAGTTTAAATATTGCCCGAAAATGGTTGATAGGTTTGATTTGTGACTTCACCAAAATAGTTCCAATTTGGGAAATAGAACTTGAACTTTAATTAATGTTATTCGAGGCTGTATAATGACTATGTAAGAATGGTTTATGATATATAGTAGCCTCACTCCTTATCTTTAGTGAATAGTTGCAATGGGATAGAAGCCATAGGTTTCACTATTGAACTAATTGGGAATGGGTATGTAGCACCTTGGGGCAGTGTTATTCCAAGTTGTGGAATTATTGATTATATGGTTACCTGAAGATTCTAAGTATGGATTATTTGGCAAGTTGTTGTGTTGTATCCCGTGGATTAATTGGTGCATGATTGTATTGTATCCCTGTGGATTATGTGGTTATATTGTTACCTTAATTGAGTTCATATGCATTGATGATATTATGCATTGTGTATTACATGAATTGTTGCACTATGGTACTTTTAGCATGAGTATACATTACCATGTTGTTATATTATTATCCCTTTTTGTGGATTACTTCAAGTGTCTATTATGTGCTTGAACGTGTGTACATTCGGGGGTATAATGAAATTCAATCAATTACCGATTTGTTCTATAAGTGATTGAAGGTTCATTATACCTGCGATGACCTTACCTCTCGTGGCCACAGAGTGGGCGTGCAAGCTTCTGTATTGACCCAAAAGGCTTTACATACCGCTGCGATTGGCGATTAGGGGGAATGCTTACGTATTAAGCCTAAAGCTTTACAGCTTAGCGATATTATTTTGGATACTCTATTATAGGTATCTTTTCTTATATGGATCTCTCGGGGTATGAGTCCTATAAGAGGTGAATGTGCCTGAGGCAATTCACCAAAGAGTGGAGTTTTACTCCCACGTTGTACGACTTATTGTTCAGACGGGAAAGGTAAAATGAGGTAACGTAATGTGTTTACCGTTTTCATAATGTGTTATGTGCTACCATGCTATGTGTTGCACTTTGTTTGGCATCTTGCTGCATTCATAATAGCTCATTGAGATTTATTCTCACCCCTCTCCCTTTACTGTTTTAGATTCCGAGACAGGTGACCCGAACCAGTGAGGCCGGGGATATCATTGTGGACTTTTACTTTTGGGGGCTTGTCAGGTTAAGTATAGGAGTTGGTTATTAGGAGTATTTATTTAGTATTCCTCTTTCACAAGTTGTATGGAAAACTCTTTGTTAAACAATGTTATTTAGGGTTTTCAATGTAATTAATCATATTACGGTTTATTAAAGTGGTGGTTGTATTTCCTCTAAGTAGAGATATTACCAATTTATTTTCTTTGGAAGTTTGAAAAGTGGTTTTCTTTTAAAGGCAAATAAATGTTTTAAAAATATAAGATGGTTTTTCATAGATTGAGCCTCTCCAACTCGGGGCACGCGTTAGGCTCCGGGTTGGGGTGCTCACAGTTGGTATCAAAGCTTAGTTTAGAGGTCAAGGGTAGATGTCTAAACTAAGGGGGAATGTGTGGAAATTGACGCCGAGTGTTTAATGCAGGAGTTCGTTCTAATGGCCGGAAGCAAGGATGATCAGCGGAAGGTTCTAGAAATTGAAGAAGATATGAGTAGAGGTGGAATTCAGAATGAAGAGATGATGAAATTATTCAGGATGTTTGTACAGAATATGGAGACTAGAGGATCAGTTTCGAATCAACCCGAGGGATGTCAAAGTGATGGATGGGAAAGGTTTGTGAAGATGAATCCACCGAGTTTTAATGGATATCCGAATCCGTTAAAGGCAGAAAAATGGTTAGAGAAAATGAACAAAATCTTTGAGGTTATGGAGAGTCGCAACGAAGAGAAAGTTAGGTATGCCGTTTTCAAGCTCGAAGGTCCAGCTGATCAGTGGTGGCAGAAGCTGAAGGAAAGTTGGGAACGGGATCATACGCCCCAGATTTGGGATAATTTCACTCAGCAGTTCGAGGATTATTTCATTTTAATGGTTACAAGGGATAGGAAGGAGATTGAATTTTTAGGACTAAAACAAGGGAACATGACGGTGAATCAGTATTCAGTCCGGTTTGAGGAATTAGCTAGGTGTTGCCCTCATTTGGTATCGCATGAAGTAAGAAGAGTTCTTAGGTTTGTAACAGGTTTGAGGATTGAGTTTAGGGGGAAATTAATGATTGATAGCTTCACCGATTATCAGACAGCCTTAGATAGAGCATATGAGATCGAGAATAGCATTGAGAAAAATGGTGGAAGATCGGAAGGTGGGATTAGAAATAAACCAAGGTATCTAGGACAAGGATCCAAAATCACTAGAGGACAACCAAGGACTTCACTTCGAGGGGAATAAGAGAGGGGAACTTGTGGTAGCTTCCTCGTCTAGGCCAATACCCAAACTATATGGGATGATATGTGAGTATTGCAAGAAGAAGGGTCATTCTGAAGACAAGTGTTGGAGTAAGCAAGGGAAATGCTTGAAGTGTGGAGAGATGGGGCATTTTAGGAGGAATTGCCCAAGGTTTCGACAGAGCGAGCTTCAGCAAAGCAAGAAGGTGGACGACAAAGAGGTGGTACCAAAAGAGATAACGAAGGGGAACCGAAAGAGAGGGTCTGTGGTCGAGTGTGTGTTTCGGGTCCAGGAGAGATGGATTCCTCCGAGGTCACTAGAGGTAAATTTCCTGTCTCAGAAGTTAGGGGTCATATTTTATAAATCTTGTTTCATATTATTATGTGTGGCATAGCATGTTGTTTTTTTGTGGCATACATTTCTTGAGAAATCGTTTTATTGTTAGAGGATTCTGCTCTTATGAGAGAATACCTCGAATCTCCTTTGATGTACCACGATGTTGAAGTGGTTATGGCTGAGCATGTATTGCCAGTTGATTTGGTGTGATTATTAGTTATGATTTTGAGATATACTTGACCGGGAGGGTTAAGTAGTTGTTGTATATTGGTAGGCTATCATAATAAGTGAGTCTCCTTTTTCCATGCCTAAATTACTTATATTGGTATTTGATATAGGTAAACCTTAATGTGAAATTCTTGATTATATATGGGTATTTAAGGTGAAAATTTTGCATTAAGATGAGAAGGGTAATTAGTATATGTTAGACTTGCATAAGAAGTCTTTTCAAAAATTGTATGTGCTAATTGTGAGTAAATGGTAAATGTGCTCCCGTCGGTATATTTCATGTGTTGGTTCTGAGTATGATAAACAAAATTTTAAAACCTTATTTTGATGGCTTTAGGGTAATTCGAATTGATGATCTTGTTGTTAATTAAAGTTCCGGAAGGATCATTTGAGAGTCGGGTTAATGATTCCTTGTGAGGAATCCCTGTATGCAAAATTTGGTTAGTATGAGTTGGCTCGAGAGGATCGCAAATTTTGGGTTCTATAGTCTTAAACTCGGATGTTACCAAGGATCTTGTGAGGATTGAGTCCGTGATCTTTGAGTTGGCAAGTGCTACCGAATAAAATTTAAGGAACTCTTAAGAATTGTAAAGTCGTTGCTTTGGTTGACTCTAAAGGACGTATAAATGGTGTAGGATGTAATAAGGATGAATCATATTGTTAGTAATGGAGAATAGGTTGGCGTCGGACCCGATCCTTACCTCACCTAGTGGATGTGAGAATCTTGTGAAATTTTAAGTGTATATTTAAAAGAAGATCAGGGTGTAGTGTTATGCAAAATGGGAAAGTGATAGCGAATGTTTCAAGGAAGTTAACTTAGATAGAGCGAAATTTTTCCTATCCTTTGTCGAGAGTGGTTACAATTGTTGGGGTGAAGCTAGTAAAGCTAGGCCTAAGGTAATTTAGCGCCCAAGTTTGTTAATCCATTTGAAGTTTTAAATGTGATATCGTAATGTATTTGGTGACATAAGTTGTGATATTTTCTTTTTTATACTTTCCTTGAGGTCGTGAAAATTCGGGTTAGTGATGATGGTATGGTATTCTCGGAATATTAAGTTGTAATATCACATTATTAATGAAATTAGAACCTTGGAAAGAATCATATCATTGATGAGACTAATTGGGAAGTGAAGTCTTAGGGTATTTGAGTTGTGAAAGTGTATGGTAGAATCATGCCATTGAGAAATCTAATTGAAAATGTTAAGTTAGAATGTGTAAAAGGTAACCTTTGCCATTTGAACCTTAGGGTAAGTGACAGTCAAATTCGGGACGAATTTTCTTTAAGGGAAAGTGAGTGTAACGACCCCAACCCTAGGCACTAATTTTGAATATTATATTATATGCTTTTAATAATTATGTTAGCTTTATGTGTTCAATTATGCCTTTAGAATTCTTAAATTAAGATAAATTGGGTGAGAAGTGAAATTGGAACCTCTTGAGAATTTATTGGTTATTACATAAAGAAACTTGGGGAAATAATAAAAATGGAAATTGGACAAATGGTAAGAAAAGGTTAAATTGTGTAGAATAAATAATGAAAATAAAAAGGGGTTTAATTTAAAATTGTGGAAAGCCTTAGTTAGAGGGGGGGCCATTTCTACTTCCTCCTAACTTCCCCCCAAGTGTTCCCCTCTCCTCTCCCCCATACTCCCTCCATCCGGCCCCCTCCCCCCTTCTTCATCCTCCTCACTCCCCTTCTTCCTCCTTCATTCATTCATCCCATATTTTCCTAGAGAAACATTAGAAAACTCCATGGAAGCTACTTCATCCAAGCTTTGAAGCCAAACCATTTCCTCCACCAAATTCAAGTCTAAGGGCATTTTTGAGTTGGGATCATCTAGGGGATCAAACCAAGCTAAGAAGATCTACATTCTATTCTAAAAACCTAGGGTGAGTTATTATGACTTCCTTTCTTTAAATACTCATAAATGATTTGATATAGTGATTGCTATTATAATGGTTGTTTGATGTCTTGGAAAGCTTCTTGGAGTTGAGGAATTAGTTAATGTTATGGAATATTGTTGATGTTCATAAGAAATGATTAAGAGTGTAAGAAAATATGTTGAGTTGGATTAAGATGGTTAATCATGAAAAATGGAAGTAAAATGGGTTGGAAATCAAGTGGTAATTGATTTGGGTTTAGGTTATATTGGGGTTTAAATGAAGTAGTATAAAGTGTATGAATTTTAGGAAGTCCTTTTAAGTTCACAAACAAAGGAAAATCAGTTTGGGACAAAGTTGGTTTGGGTTATTTGAAAGATTGTATTCTGTCCTGAATTCTGGGTTCAGGGCACGAGTCGTGCCCTGTGGCACGAGTCGTGCCTTGGATGGGGACGAGTCGTGACATGGATTTAAGGGAAGTCGTGCCTAGTGGGGACGCATGAATCGAGGAAGGCCAAGGGGCACGAAGTCGTGCCCTGGGCACGAGTCGTGCCCTGGCACTGGTGACATGGGTCAACTTTGGAGCTGTTTAAAGCTAATCGAACTAGAACCAAAATGAAATCTCTTTAACCTAGATTAAAGTAGAATACTTTGGCTACACAATGACATCTTAAGTGATCAAAATGGAATTGTGGAAGTAGTTTAAATATTGCCCCGAAAATGGTTGATAGGTTTGATTTGTGACTTCACCAAAATAGTTCCAATTTGGGAAATAGAACTTGAACTTTAATTAATGTTATTCGAGGCTGTATAATGACTATGTAAGAATGGTTTATGATATATAGTAGCCTCACTCCTTATCTTTAGTGAATAGTTGCAATGGTGTAGAAGCCATAGGTTTCACTATTGAACTAATTGGTAATGGGTATGTATCACCTTGTGGCATTGTTATTCCAAGTTGTGGAATTATTGATTATATGGTTACCTTAATATCCTAAGTATGGATTATTTGGCAAGTTGTTGTGTTGTATCCCGGTGTGGATTAATTGGTACATGATTGTATTGTATCCCGGTGTGGATTATGTGGTTATATTGTTACCTTAATTGAGTTCATATGCATTGATGATATTATGCATTGTGTATTACATGAATTGTTGCACTATGGTACTGTTTAGCATGAGTATACATTACCATGTTGTTATATTATTATCCCTTTTTGTGGATTACTTCAAGTGTCTATTATGTGCTTGAACGTGTGTACATTCAGGGGGTATAATGAAATTCAATCAATTACTGATTTGTTCTATAAGTGATTGAAGGTTCATTATACTGTGACCTTACCCTCCGTGGCCACAGAGTGGGCGTGCAAGCTTCGTATTGACCCAAAAGGCTTTACATACTCTTTGCGATTGGCGATTAGGGAATGCTTACGTATTAAGCCTAAAGCTTTACAGTTAGCGATATTATTTTGGATACTCTATTATAGGTATCTTTTCTTATATGGATCTCTGGGGTATGAGTCCTATAAGAGGTGAATGTGCTGGAGGCAATTCACCAAAGAGTGGAGTTTTACTCCCACGTTGTACGACTTATTGTTCAGACGGGAAAGGTAAAATGAGGTAACGTAATGTGTTTACCGTTTTCATAATGTGTTATGTGCTACCATGCTATGTGTTGCACTTTGTTTGGCATCTTCTTTGCATTCATAATAGCTCATTGAGATTTATTCTCACCCCTCTCCCTTTACTCGTCTTCAGATTAGAGACAGGTGACCCGAACCAGTGAGGCCGGGGATATCATTGTGGACTTTTACTTTTGGGGGCTTGTCAGGTTAAGTATAGGAGTTGGTTATTAGGAGTATTTATTTAGTATTCCTCTTTCACAAGTTGTATGGAAAACTCTTTGTTAAACAATGTTATTTAGGGTTTTCAATGTAATTAATCATATTACGGTTTATTAAAGTGGTGGTTGTATTTCCTCTAAGTAGAGATATTACCAATTTATTTTCTTTGGAAGTTTGAAAAGTGGTTTTCTTTTAAAGGCAAATAAATGTTTTAAAAATATAAGATGGTTTTTCATAGATTGAGCCTCTCCAACTCGGGGCACGCGTTAGGCTCCGGGTTGGGGTGCTCACACTGTCAACACATTATATACCTTTGGCCATGTCTGATGATATAACTTATCTTAAATGATTGGATCGAATGAGCTTCCTCGGTTCAAAAGAAATCAATATCGAATGACGAGGTGATATTCCTCGACTTCTCAAGAAAGTTGCGTACTTAGACAATTATTCAGCAAACATTCAACATATAAGCATTCAGGACAAAAAGTTCAAAATGGATGCAATAAACTAAAGACGACAAAGAATTGAAAAAGAATGTTATATTGATAAACACTAAAGTACAAAGATAACCCCATTCAAAAATTACAAGAAATAAAAAGCTATCAAGGCTGATCCCCATCCCTAAATAAATCATCTTAATCAGCATCAGCTTTTGGGATGGTGACCTGCTCAGTCTGCTCCTCCTCGGCAACCCCTTCCTCGTCATAAGCCTCCTCGTCTTGTATCTTCTCTATCAGAGCATTGATGTTTTGAGGATCAACCGGAGGGGGAACCCATGCTTCTCGACCTTCCCTGTCATCTTGGGCAGCAATTACACTACGACCATTTTCAGAAAAAGGCACCAATGAATGATCAGATCTGTCCAAGTTGTCATAAGCATCCTGGAAGACAAGACGTGCAAGTAATCCCACGTTGGCGTGAAGAGTTGGGTCCACCACGGCCCTTCTGGCTAAGTGGAGATAGTCATCGGAGTACATAGTGGTCATCTTGTCGGCCAGAACTTGTTTGAAGGCCGGGCTGACCTTGTATTGGGAGATAACCTCAACAATTTGAGAAGGCAAGCTAGCCTCCAACAGTTTATACTGAGCATCAGCTTCCTCAGCGCTTCACCCCATCTTAGCTTGGAGCTTCTCGATCTCCACTTGACCGGCCTTATGGGTCTCCTCGGCCTTTGCCTGCGCCTCTTTGGCCGCCTTCTCTGCCTCTGCCCTGGCAGCTTTCTGCTCATCAACCTCTGCCCTCAGCGAATTAAGGAGCTCCACGACCTTGGCCAAATCGGCCTTATTTTTCTCGATCTGACGATCAATTTTTTTGTTCAAGCTCATCGACCGCTTTGCTCCTTATAGCCTCATAGGCAGTCACAGTTGCAAGCTACACAGAAAGAAAAATATCAGTAAAAAATTACAAGTATTATGGAAATCGAGAAAGAAAAAGTAAATGACGAGAAGGTTTACCTC
Organism: Adenophora triphylla var. japonica; assembly: GCA_022495995.1. Lineage (NCBI taxonomy): Eukaryota > Viridiplantae > Streptophyta > Magnoliopsida > Asterales > Campanulaceae > Adenophora > Adenophora triphylla. Next base: position 38,554 of record JAFEMH010007098.1, read on the forward strand.
ACTAAGAAGGAGGCCCTTCCTGTTGGCCAAGTGCTCCCTGCTCGGTTTGGTATCCAGGAAGTGATCGAGCAACTCCTCGTCCATGGCACGATGGACAATGGACCGGCCAAGTCTGAGCTTTGGGCCCTTTCTGACCAACACATCTAGGCCCTTGACGGTGGGGTAAACCGTCCATTCCTCCCCCACCTTCTCGGTCTCAGCATACATTTTCACGTGCCGGGCAGTTAGTTCATCCGAGTAGGAACCAGCAGCAATCCTTTACAAGGAGGGCTACATGGGCGTAGCTTCAGTCCTTGGCCTTTTTTGGCCAGGAGTCCTTTGGGCAGCCTCTGGCTCCTCGGTCTCAGTCAAACTGGCCTGCCTTAGGGCCTCCTCGGCCTCAGGGACTATGGCCTGGGAGCTCTGTCCCTCCTCGACTTGGGCCTCTTGCCCTTCATTGCCATCCTCGGTGGAGGCACTAGCACCCCCCACTGGCTTCAAGGGGAGTGCCCCAGCTTCCTTGGTAGATAAGACTGCTTGACGAGCGACGACGTCATCTCGTCTTTTGTTTATGGCCGAGGACCTGGAGGTCATTCTCTTCAACTTCATCAGAGCTTGGGGATCAAGAACTTCTTCCTCCATCTTTTTTATTTACTCTTCAGTTAAATCTGCAAAGGATGAGAAAGACAAGTTGTTAGTAAAATGACGAGGAAAGATAAAATAACAAGTAAAATTGTTCAAGTATAAAGAAGAGGAGGAATAAAAATTTACAGCCGACTACGCCATTCTCGGCAAGACACTAATCATCATAGAGTTCGCAGATGTCGCACTCATCATGAAAAACGAGTCCGGGGTGCACCCTCCATTGTGGGAACCTATTTCCTCTTGTCACGGGTACGAGGGGAACCAAACCGTCCAAGGGCCCTGGCATGATGCCGACCTGAACATAATACCTCTGGTCGGTCTCCAGAGTTGACCAACACAGAGTGCCCACCTCGGCAAACTGCCTCAACATTTCAATCAAACGATTGCTCCACTCCGGCCTCCACATTTGTTCGGGCACACCTGGGAACTTTGAGGGAGCAGCAAACTCCCAGCCTTGTCGTCTCTCCACCCTTATGATGTGGTTGTTCCACCCTGACACCTTGCTAGACATGGAGTAGATTAACTTGGTCTGGTTATGGTCACTACTCACCGCTAAGACCCTAGTGTCCTCCTTGTAGCTGACGGTGAAAAAGTGATGGAACGCCGACTGTCAGGGTTTAAAGCCTTGACCATGGCAAAGCACTATAAAACAGGTGAGGAACCTCACGACATTGGCGCCTATCATTGTAGGGACGGCTTACATATCCTCCAGGAACTCACAAATGAATGGGTCAGGGGGAGACGTAGGCCTAACTGAAATTGCTTGTAGAAAAAATGGACGTAATTCAAGGAATACATGAAGTCCTTCATTGCCTCCTTGTCTTTGACTGGGGCACCGGGAAGGTAACTAAGGCGGTACTCATCCCTCGACATCCCATACTTGGAGTGCAACTCCTCAATCATTGGCTCCCCGACTTTAGTGGGCTTAGCCCCAGGGGTATAAGTTCTACCTCGGTTGGACCTACCTCTTCTTCTCCCCCGACCCCCAACATGGGCTTCCTCGACAAAAGCATCCACGATCCTCCCAGAAGTCGAGGGACCAGTAGGACGAGCAGTGTTACTCCCTCTTCCCGTCATAACTGCATGAGCAAAGAAAAGCAAAAATCAAAAATTGGGCTAAGTCAAACTGAAAGACGATGAAGAGGAATCCCCGTCCTATTAATTAAAGCAGAGGAGGGAACCTTACCCAGCAGAGGACGCTACAAATGGTCAGACTTCAGGTAATAAAGGTTGATATGATCAAGGATCTCAGTACAACCATGGAACAACATAACATTTTGGGAATCTACATCAAGTCGGTCGATCCTAAACCGACTAGGGTAATGCACGTCAATTCTAGGAGATTAATACCTTGTCAATATTTCTCCGATTTCATTCAGACTTAACATCATCCATGAACTATCAATCCTTTGGTAGATCCTAAGGTTTTGGGTGTGGTAACAACACAAAGCATTTGGGTTACTTCTCCAAGTACGAGCCATTTCAAGGAACGAGGAAGACACAAGAAAGGCTCAAGAAAAGCTTCAAGAATACCAACAATGGCGGTTTGAGCAAACACACCAAGAACATGAACAAAAAACCCAGAAATGTGCAGAAAATAAGGAGATTAATATGAAATTATACCTGATGTGAACTTTGTTGATGAGAGTTTTGAAGGAATCAAGCACGAATCCCAAAAATTGGCAAAGAAATTACGAACTCAGAGAACAAATCTGCGGTTTTTCGAAGCTTATATGTCTCTCTCCAAGTTGAACAGTGACAAAAGATTGCAAATAGAATGAATTTTTTCTTTTATACACATATCTAAACGGGTATGGGTAAAAAACGGGTTAAGGCTCCGTCTCCTTCCTCACAATTAATGTTCTAGCAGTTTCCCAAGGGAAATGTATCGTCATCGATACCCGCGCCCATCAATGTCCTAATAACCGACGGATAAATGATTACGCCTCGAAATTCGAAATAATCTGTTCGTATTCATTTAATCCGAGGTCGAGCACCACTTCCTCCTCGGCATAGCCGAGCTAGGAAGTCGGGGGCCACTAAACGGTATAAATCGAGGTACGAACGTGGGTCGTAACTGGACAAGGCCCAATGGATTGGACCCAAAATATAATCCATGCAAGTCTCAAATACGACATAGGGAGTGAACTTTCCTACCTATACTCGTCATACATTCTCATCATTTTCCACTATGTTGACCTAGAAATAGCATAGCGAACAAAATGACCAAGGCACAGAAATGACCTATGCCGATCAAGGCACTCATTTATGCCGACAAGGCACCTACAAAGGCCGACGTGGGCCTCACCAAAAGACAACCAAGGGCCTCCTCAGTTATCATCAAGGCAAGAAAATGGGCTTCCCTCTCGTTGCTCCTCCTCTTCTTCAGCATTCAACATGTCGACCAACATCACATGTCGAGCAGCATGCCTCATAGGAATACGTACATATGGCACAAATCTAATTCTACTCAAACAAGGAATGTGGTAAGTTATAATCCAACAAGGATTATATGCCTCCTCTCACACAATTTCATATTTATAGATGAACTATACATCCTGCACCTATAAATACAAGCTATAATCCACATATTCAGGTAACACATCTTTTGACTCCAATCTCGTGTCAATTGATTTACTATCTATAACATACATATACTTTCGCGCCGGAGAGATTTCGCCGGTGAAGCCCCTGTTTAGTTTACGTGTTTACTTATATTTTTCAAGATATTCAAACATCCAGCATACAAACTGCCGCTGGATTTGAAATGATTCAAACGTTTTTGGTATCATCAATATTTATCAACGGATTCAAAAATTTGTTAGTATTTATAATAGTGCATAAATTATAATAATTTTTGACAAAAATCATTTTTATAATTTTTAAATTAATTTTATTTAAAAAATCAAAATGAGACTCTTTAGTTTACCACTACCTTTTTATTTACGGTTGAGCATTAAAGCAGTTCACGTAATTCAACTTAATTGGTTTCAAGATATTAGAAAAAAACTAGCTTATTTTCACAACCCAATCAGTAGATTTTCAAATCTTCAATTTTTTCATAAAAAATACTGCCTCCGCTCTAACATAATTAGAGTAAATTTTCATTTTTTAGAAAGTTATTTAAATAAAAAAATAAATATATTCATTTTATTCTCCAAATTATTCAAAATAGTAATTTATTTATCTGAATAATGCTCACCAATCAAGGAACCGAAATAAATAATCAATAACTTTTAATGCTTCAAATATTGATTATAGAAAAAGAATAATGCTCACTAATTAAGGAGCTAGCAAAAATCAAAAGCAATATTTGTCTGAAATTTAAGAAAATATTTGCCCTGTTTAGACAAACCTAAGCAGCCTTTATAATTAAGAAGAGGTTTTGTATGTAATATGGTAGATTCTTAATTTGTCCAAATTTCTTGAAGCTTTTTCTTCTTCAATGGGGTTTGTTTTGTTCTGTTTCGTCACTCTTCTTTCTTTAATTTCGTTTCAATGTTGTTATGCTGAATTCGCAACTCTTCGGAAGGTACCTAAAGGTCCAAATCCGACCCCATCTCCACCAGACTCGCCCCCAGTCCCACTGCTAGCTATTCTTCGAAAGGTTCCTAAAGGTCCAAATCCCACACCATCTCCAGACTCACCACCACTAACTACTCTTAGGAAGGTTCCCAAGGGTCCAAATCCAACACCATCTCCAGACTCGCCCCCACTACTAGCTATTCTTCGAAGGGTTCCTAAAGGTCCGAATCCGACCCCATCTCCAGACTCACCACCACTGTCTGTTCTTCGAAAGGTTCCTAAAGGTCCAAATCCCACACCATCTCCAGACTCACCACCACTAGCTAATCTTCGAAAGGTTCCTAAAGGTCCAAATCCCACACCATCTCCAGACTCACCACCACTAGCTTCTAGTTTCCGTGTGGTCCCGAGCGGCCCGAATCCGATGCAATCTCCGGACTCACCACCACTAGCTATTCTTCGAAAGGTTCCTATAGGTCCTAACCCTACACCATCACCTCCATCTCCAACAAATTATGTCGAGAGTATGATGGCCATGCATGGCGTCAAAATCATAGGGGAGTAAGAACTGCAACGCAAATCACATGGCGCATGGATGCATGGAGATGCTGATTAGCTGGTTATAATAAAAAGTAGAGTAGGTTGATAAGTTCTTTCCATTTCAAGAACTAGTTTTGTTCACTCAATTTATAAGATATGGTACTGCTACTTTTTTGTTTGTTAATGTTCTCTTTTCCCATGTTTTTTTTTTTTTAATCTGAACCTTAGATTAATTCATAATCGAGCCATAGCACGGTAGTGGTGGTTAGGTGGCTATGGTGTTTGTGTTTTTTTTGACAGGGTGGAGATGGAGGTTGAGGGTGATTTTTATGATGGTGGTATGGTGGTGGTGGTGGTGGTTGTGGCGGTGGTGTTGAACTGTTGATCTAAAATTAATAAAAATTTAAGAGTAACTTTAGGTTAAATTAAAAAAAGAATTGAGCAATATCCATTTTAGGTTTAATTAAAAAGAAATAGAATAAGGTTAAACAAATTTTTCCACCGAAAAATAATAATTATCATGTTAAAATTGTTAAATTATTTTAGAATTATATTTTTGGGATATTATTTATATTTTAGCCTACCCATACAACTTACTCCCTCCGTCCCATCAACATTGGTACCAAATTTCTGGGCACGGGAATTAAGGAAAAGTAAGTGAAAGAAAAAGTGAAAGAAAATGTTGTGAGTATGAAGAATTAAATAGGAGAGAGAATAAGTGGGAGGAATAGTTAGGAGAGAGAATGTTGTGAGTGTAAAAGTGAAATATGAGAGAGAATGAGTGGGGTAAATAGTGAAGATTCCTTTGCTATTTTGGGCAGTATCAGTTTTGGTGGAACGGACCAAAAAGGAAATAAGTATCAGTTTTGATGGGACGGAGGGAGTATATCTTTAGAATTCAGCAGTTTAATAGAATACACTTTTAGCCACTTAAACTTCATGTCTCCAAGTTAGGGGTGTTCACGGTCTGGATTGATTCGAATTTTATCAAAATTTCAAAAAAATAGGATCAGATCAATTGTTCGGTTCTGCTTAAATTCAGGACCAGAACCAGACCATTACATTACAGGATCAGTCACATTGGTCTGATTCCAATGATTCGGTTCATGTCCGGTTCCATCGGTTTCACAAGTTACTCTACTATACTCCCTCCGTCCCGGCCGACTTAGGACTTTTTGCCATTTTGGGCGTCCCACCCGACTTAGGACGGCCCAAAATGGAAACCTTAAATCACTATTCTCTCCACTCATTCTCTCTCCTACATTATTTTAATACTCACAACACCATTATAATTTACTATTCCCTCTACTCATTCTCTCTCATATTTTTAAATTACACTCACAACATTTACCTTTTCCTTAATCCCCGTGCCATTTCAAAAAATTCTAAGTCGGTCGGGACGGAGGGAGTATATTTTTCTAATTACTATTTTTTTCACGAAACCAAAATATAGGACGATAAGACGATTACATAAACAAAGTTCAAATAAAAATATTTCGACATACAACAACTTAACTGAAATAGAGGAACAAAGTTCAAATAAAAAATATAGTACAATTACATTACATGAAATCAAAGAGATGCAAGTGCACTAATTTACTAATTTACTAAAACATGACAGTTGATGTTGTTCCGTCTCCAGTAGCATCATCTTAAGCAACAGTCTCTAGTAGCATCATCTTGAGTAACAGTTGTTCTTGCAATCATAATTGCAGTTGGGTTTTGAATTTGCTGTAATCATAAAGAATAATCCTATTATATGACTTCACAAGAATTAGATAAAATATTGCAACATACAGAAGGCATTCTGGCCACATACAGAAGACACTATAACTGGATACTCAAAGCTACATGTATAACTAAAGTGGCACTATAAATGGTAGTCAAAGCTGGAGACTATATAATATATATATATATATATATATATATATATATATATATATATATATATATATATATACATAATCGGTCCGATCCGGATTCGGTCCAGGATCATATATATTTTTTCAAAAATCAGGACTAACCCAAATAATCGATTCCATATAAATTTGGGACCAGAACCAAACCAATTCTATTGGATTGGTCCGATTTTCATTGGTCTGGTCTGGTTCTATCGGTCCGATCCGATCCATCGATTTTTTTTTGCTCAGCCCTACTCCAAGTTTTACAAATAATGGTTGCATGTTAACAAAAAAGTAATATCAGTATGCCATATTATTACCAATGTTTTTAACAGGAAAATGAATATTTGACTATTATGTCATTTATCCAAACAAATCTCTCCAAATTTCTTTAAACAATGTGACGTAAAAACTACATGATACATGAAATGTACTTCCTCCGTCCTAAAATGTTTATCCCATTTGACTTTTTTGTTAAACTTTGATCACAAATATATGACAATTTAATTATGTTCATGAAATTCTAAAAATTCCTATTGATTCACCATTAATAATATTATCAACAACAACTTTTAGAATTTCATGATCATTATTAATTTCTCATAAATTTATGGTCAAAGTTCAACAAAAAAGTCAAATGGGATAAACATTTTGAGACGGAGGGAGTATATGATAAGGAATAAATCGAAGAGAGAAAAATGGTTTTTTAACCAAAGGAAAAAGGTTCATAAAAACTCTAAATAAATTTAACTAATATGTGTGCATATATGGGAGCTTTTTCCATTATTCTTAATTATGCACATGTATTATAAGCATATTATGAGTATTTACTAACTAAATATGGATTATATTCCTTTACTAGTGTATTACGAGCATATTATGGGTATTTACTTACAACATATGCTCACTGGGATGGATATATGTCAAATAATTAATTAATACTCTCTCCGTTCCGTTCGAAAGGGCACTTTTGATCAATATAAGTTAACTTTGACCCAAACATAAATGTAAATCTAATTATCTTATTGAAATTCTAAAAATTGTTATTCATAAACCATTTAAATATTTATCAATAACAATTTTTAGAATTTCAATAAGATGATTAGATTTGCATTTATGTTTGGGTCAAAGTTTCCTTATATTATTGACCAAAAGTGCCCTTTCAAACGGGACGGAGTAGTATCTTCGTTCCGATGATTCAATGTTTTTACTTTTCCTAAATCTATTTCAATATAAAGTTTTTAGTTGCATCTAGGGGGTTGTAAGTGGTTTTGGATGTGGTAACAGCACAAAGCATTTGGGTTACATCTCCAAGTAGGAGCCATTTCAAGGAACGAGGAAGACACAAGAAAGGCTCAAGAAAAACTTCAAGAACACCAACATTGGCGGTTTGGGCAAACACGCCAAGAACATGAACAAAAAACCCAGAAATGTGCAGAAAATAAGGAGATTAATAAGAAATTATACCTGATGTGAACTTTGTTGATGAGAGTTTCGAAGGAATCAAGCACGAATCCCAGAAATTGGCAAAGAAATTACGAACTCAGAGAACAAATCTGCGATTTTTCGAAGCTTATATGTCTCTCTCCAAGTTGAACAGTGACAAAAGATTGCAAATAGAATGAATTTTGTCTTTTATACACATATCTAAACGGGTAAGGGTAAAAAACGGGTCAAGGCGCCGTCTCCTTCCTCACAATTAATGTTCTAGCAGCTTCCCAAGGGAAATGTATCGTCATCGATACCCGCGCTCATCAATGTCCTAATAACCCGGCGGATAAATGATTACGCCTCGAAATTAGAAATAATCTGTTCGTATTCGTTTAATCCGGTAGTCGAGCACCACTTCCTCCTCGGCATAGCCGAGCTAGGAAGTCTGGGGCCACCGAACGGTATAAATCGAGGTACGAACGTGGGTCGTAACCTGACAAGGCCCAATGGATTGGACCCAAAATATAATCCATGCAAGTCTCAAATACGACATAGGGAGTGGACTTTCCTACCTATACTCATCATACATTCTCATCATTTTCCACTATGTTGACCTAGAAATAGCATAGCAAACAAAATGACCAAGGCACAGAAATGACCTATGCCGATCAAGGCACTTATTTATGCCGACAAGGCACCTACAAAGGCAGACGTGGGCCTCACCAAAAGACAACCAAGGGCCTCCTCAGTTATCATCAAGGCAAGAAAATGGGCTTCCCTCTCCTTGCTCCTCCTCTTCCTCGGCATTCAACATGTCGACCAACATCACATGTCAAGCAGCATGCCTCATAGGAATACGTACATATGGCACAAATCTAATTCTACTCAAACAAGGAATGTGGTAAGTTATAATCCAACAAGGATTATATCCCTCCTCTCACACAACTTCATATTTATAGATGAACTATACATACTGCACCTATAAATACAAGCTATAATCCACATGTTCAGGCAACACATCTTTTGACTCCAATCTCTTGTCAATTGATTTACTATCTATAACATACATATACTTTCGTGCCGGAGAGATTTTGCCGGTGAAGCCCCTGTTTAGTTTACGTGTTTATTTATATTTTTCAAGATATTCAAACATCCAACATACAAACTGTCGCTGGATTTGGGATGATTCGAACGTTTTTGGTATCATCAATATTTATCAACGGATTCAAAAATTTGTTAGTATTTACAATAGTGCATAAATTATAATAATTTCTGACAAAAATCATTTTTGTAATTTTTAAATTAATTTTATTTAAAAAATCAAAATGAGACTCTTTAGTTTACCACTACCTTTTTATTTACGGTTGAGCATTAAAGCAGTTCACCTAGGCCCCGTTTGTTTTCAGGAAAATGGGAGGAAAACGTTTTCCGGAAAACGTTTTTCCCATTTTTCGGTGTTTGGTAATTTTTCGGAAAACGTTTTCCCCATTTTCCCCGAAACATGTTTGTTTTTCGGAAAGCGTTTTCCCCATTTTCCGGTGTTTGGTAGTTTTCCGAAAAATGGAGAAAATGGTTTTCGGAAAACATTTTCCGCCGTTTCTAAGGAAAACGTTTTCCGAATTTTTTCTAAGGAAGTTGTTTTCCGGAAAATGGTGTAAAAAAAGTGGATGTATAATATTTTAATAATAATAATAATAATAATAATAATAATAATAATAATAATAATAATAATAATAATAATAATAATAATAAAATAATAATAATAAAAATAAAAAAATAATAAAATAATAATAAAAAATAATAAAAAAATAATAAAAAATAATAAAATAATAATAAAATAATAATAAAATAATAATAATAATAAAATAATAATAATAATAAAAAAAAATAATAATAATAATAAGATAATAATAATAATAATAAAAATAATAATAAAAAAATAATAAAAAATAATAATAATAATAATAATAATAATAATAATATAATAATAATAATAATAATAATAATAATAATAATAATAATAATAATAAAATAATAATAATAATAATAATAATAAAATAATAAAATAATAATAAAATAATAATAATAATAATAAATAAAATAATAATAAAAAATAATAATAAAAAAATAATAATAAAAAAATAAAAAAAAATAAAAAAAATAAAAAAAAATAATAATAAAAATAAATTAATAATGAGTTGGTCTTATAAAAAACTAGTTTTTTCTTAAGATAAGAAAAAACGTGTTTTCAAAATAAACGGTGACAATTTTGTAATTACTGGCAACCATGTTCAAAATAAACGGTGGCATTTTTGTAATTACTGATTTCCCCGTTTATGCCAGTGTCTGTTTAACAGACTGCCAGTGTGATAAAGTGCCAGTCCATGTATCACAAAATGCCAGTGAAAAAAGTGCCAGTACCAATTTGACAAAGTGCCAGTGTAACTGGCACTGGCACTTTGTTAAACTGGCACTGACACTTTTATACGGGTACTTTTATATACATGAACGGGCACTCTTCACACTGGCACTCTGTTACACTAACACTGGCACTTTGTTACACTAATATTTTTGCTGGCTCTCAAAAACACAAGCACTGGCATTCAAAAAAACATGGAATGCCATTCAAAATCACGTACACTGGCACTCAAATACACATACACTGGCACTCAAAAAACACTGATAATCATTTTTGCTGGCATTCAAAAAACATGAACTGGCATTCCAAAAAACATGTACTGGCATTCATAAAAATGTGAACTGGCATTCAAAATCAGTAATCATTATTGGTGCATTCAAAAAAACATTAACTGGCATTCATGAAAATGTGTACTGGCATTCAGAATCACTTAGACTGGCATTTCAAAATCAAACTATCCTCAAATTCCCAAACAAAAAAACCAAATCATCTCAATTGAATTGAAATTGGAATTGGAATTGATCTCTCGACCTTCGGCCTGTTCCCGAACACGAACAAATGCAATTCCAATCGCAATTCCAATCGCAAACACGGTGAGGGGCGATTTGCGTATAGAGAGAGAGACCCTCTCTCTCTAAAACCGTTTAGTGAGAGAGAGAGGGCTGTAGAGAGAGAGGCCAGGTGAAGGCAAGGGAGACCGCCGGCGAAATAGGTTTAGCGAGGGAGGGGCGGTGAAGACGCCATTGTTGTCGTTGGAGCCCTTAGACGATTCAGGGAGAGCTCCCTGTTATTGCGGTTGTTGTTGTTTCGGTTTAGGAGGGAGATCTTGGTGGTCGGCGGTGTGTAGGTTGAGGGTAGGCTTCGCCGGAGAAGAAGACTGAGGTTGGAATGAGATGATTTGGGGCGGCAACAATGGTGAAGAAACTTGGAGTTCTTGTTCCTGCGTATATGCGTATAGAGAGAGGAGAATGAGCCGTTTGTAAAAACACGTTTTTTGTTAAGTTAACAAAAAACGCGTTTTTTATAAGTTTTTGGCATTAATAATAAAATAATAATAATAATAATAATAATAATAATAATAATAATAATAATAATAATAAAATAATAAAATAATAATAAAATAATAGTAAAATAATAATAATAATAATAATAATAATAATAATAATAATAATAATAATAATAATAATAATAATAATAATAATAATAATAATAATAATAATAATAATAATAATAATAATAATTTTTCGAAAAACATCTTCATTTTCCGGAAAACGTTTTCCCCATTTTCCTAAGGAAGTTGTTTTCCAGGAAAACATCTTCCTCATTTTTCGGAAAACGTTTTCCACATTTTCGGAAAACGTTTTCCTTTTCGGGAAAACATTTTCCAGGAAATCATTTTCCGGAAGTTATTTTCCCCGAAACAAACGGAGCCCTAATTCAACTTAATTGGTTTCAAGATATTAGAAAAAAACTAGCTTATTTTCACAACCCAATCAGTAGATTTTCAAATCTTCAATTTTTTCATAAAAATATTAGAGTAAATTTTCATTTTTTAGAAAGTTATTTAAATAAAAAATAAATATATTCATTTTATTCTCCAAATTATTCAAAATAGTAATTATTTATCTGAATAGAATAAGTTTTAGGGGAAACCTGTTTCTCCGTAAGTTATAAAAAGTCCACTTTAAAACAGTGAGTTTAAACTTTAAAACACCAAGTTGAAATATTTAAAAACAAGACTTTTTATAATTTATGGAGAAACAGGTTTCCCCCAAAATTTTCTGATCTGAATAATGCTCACCAATCAAGGAACCGAAATAAATAATCAATAACTTTTAATGCTTCAAATATTGATTATAGAAAAAGAATAATGCTCACTAATTAAGGAGCTAGCAAAAATCAAAAGCAATATTTGTCTGAAATTTAAGAAAATATTTGCCCTGCTTAGACAGACCTAAGCAGCCTTTATAATTAAGAAGAGGTTTTGTATGTAATATGGTAGATTCTTAATTTGTCCAAATTTCTTGAAGCTTTTTCTTCTTCAATGGGGTTTGTTTTGTTCTGTTTCGTCACTCTTCTTTCTTTAATTTCGTTTCAGTGTTGTTATGCTGAATTCGCAACTCTTCGGAAGGTACCTAAAGGTCCAAATCCGACCCCATCTCCACCAGACTCGCCCCCAGTCCCACTGCTAGCTATTCTTCGAAAGGTTCCTAAGGGTCCAAATCCCACACCATCTCCAGACTCACCCCCACTTACTACTCTTAGGAAGGTTCCCAAGGGTCCAAATCCAACACCATCTCCAGACTCGCCCCCACTACTAGCTATTCTTCGAAGGGTTCCTAAAGGTCCGAATCCGACCCCATCTCCAGACTCACCACCACTGTCTGTTCTTCGAAAGGTTCCTAAAGGTCCAAATCCCACACCATCTCCAGACTCACCACCACTAGCTAATCTTCGAAAGGTTCCTAAAGGTCCAAATCCCACACCATCTCCAGACTCACCACCACTAGCTTCTAGTTTCCGTGTGGTCCCGAGCGGCCCGAATCCGATGCAATCTCCGGACTCACCACCACTAGCTATTCTTCGAAAGGTTCCTAAAGGTCCTAACCCTACACCATCACCTCCATCTCCAACAAATTATGTCGAGAGTATGATGGCCATGCATGGCGTCAAAATCATAGGGGAGTAAGAACTGCAACGCAAATCACATGGCGCATGGATGCATGGAGATGCTGATTAGCTGGTTATAATAAAAAGTAGAGTAGGTTGATATGTTCTTTCCATTTCAAGAACTAGTTTTGTTCACTCAATTTATAAGATATGGTACTGCTACTTTTTTGTTTGTTAATGTTCTCTTTTCCCATGTTTTTTTTTTTTTAATCTGAACCTTAGATTAATTCATAATCGAGCCATAGCACGGTAGTGGTGGTTAGGTGGCTATGGTGTTTGTGTTTTTTTGACAGGGTGGAGATGGAGGTTGAGGGTGATTTTTATGATGGTGGTATGGTGGTGGTGGTTGTGGCGGTGGTGTTGAACTGTGATCTAAAATTAATAAAAATTTAAGAGTAACTTTAGGTTAAATTAAAAAAAGAATTGAGCAATATCCATTTTAGTTTTAATTAAAAAGAAATAGAATAAGGTTAAACAAATTTTTCCACCGAAAAATAATAATTATCATGTTAAAATTGTTAAATTATTTTTAGAATTATATTTTTGGGATATTATTTATATTTTAGCCTACCCATATCTTTAGAATTCAGCAGTTTAATACAATACACTTTTAACCACTTAAACTTTCATGTCTCCAAGTTTTACAAATAATGGTTGCATGTTAACAAAAAAGTAATATCAGTATGCCATATTATTACCAATGTTTTTAACAGGAAAATGGATATAGCCTTAAACAATGTGACGTAAAAACTACATGATACATGAAATTTACTTTCTCCGTCCTAAAATGCTTTGTCCCATTCGACTTTTTGTTGAACTTTGATCACAAATATATGACAATTTAATTATGTTCATGAAATTCTAAAAATTCCTATTGATTCACCATTAATAATATTATCAACAACAACTTTTAGAATTTCATGAATATTATTAATCTCTCATAAATTTATGGTCAAATTTCAACAAAAAAGTCAAATGAGATAAACATTTTGAAACGGAGGGAGTATATGATAAGGAATAAATCGAAGAGAGAAAAATGGTTTTTTAACCAAAGGAAAAAGGTTCATAAAAACTCTAAATAAATTTAACTAATATGTGTGCATATATGGGACCTTTTTCCATTATTCTTAATTATGCACATGTATTATAAGCATATTATGAGTATTTACTAACTAAATATGGATTATATTCCTTTACTCGTGTATTACGAGCATATTATGGGTATTTACTTACAACATATGCTCACTGGGATGGATAGATGTCAAATAATTAATTAATACTCCCTCCGTCCCACTCGAAAGGACACTTTTGATCAATATAAGTTAACTTTGACCCAAACATAAATGTAAATCTAATTATCTTATTGAAATTCTAAAAATTGTTATTCATAAACCATTTAAATATTTATCAATAACAATTTTTAGAATTTCAATAAGATGATTAGATTTGCATTTATGTTTGGGTCAAAGTTTCCTTATATTATTGACCAAAAGTGCCCTTTCGAACGGGACGGAATAGTATCTTCGTTCCGATGATTCAATGTTTTTACTTTTCCTTTATCTATTTCAATATAAAGTTTTTAGTTGCTTCTAGGGGGTTGTAAGTGGTTCGGTTTAATTCGTGGTTTGAGATCGAATCGAACAAAATTATGTGGTTTGATTTGATTTTCAAGTATGAATGGTTCGGTTTGGTCTCAAATTTTGGCAAACCACATGGTTCGATTTGGTTTGTGGTCTGACCCTCCCAGATCAAACCAAACCGAACCAAACCAAATCAAACCGCGATTTGAGACCGAACCATCAAAGCAAACCGTCAGACAAAACCACATTACATAAACTAATCCTAACCCCCGTTTTGTGATACATAAATAACTAAGTTCTCTCTACGATCGAAGATTGTAAAGCGTTTTTCTTCCTTCGACCTCTTTCTTTCTCTAGTCTCTCTCTTTCTCTGACTTTCCTCTTAACATCCGCATCTTTCGTTTTTCTTCCGAGATCACGAAAAATTTAAATAAATATGAAAATAAGTTGCGGTCTGAATTGTGGTTTGAACCATTGTCTAAACCATAGTCTGAACCGCGGTTTGAACCAAACCGAACCAAACCGTTAACCGCGGTTTGAACCACATAATTGAACCGCGGTTTGAATCAAACCGAAGCAAACCATAACGGTTTGGTTCGGTTCGGTTTGAATTTTTTCATGGTTCGGCTAGATTTGAAATTTTTTCAAACTAATGACTAGTGGTTCGGTCCGTAAATTCCCCCAAATCGAACCAAACCGAACCATTTACACCCCTAGTTGCTTCATTACTTAAAATGTACTATAAGACTCATTTGTCATCCTCAGAATAAAAACTTCTTATCCACTTTTTTATCTCATATTTTACTTTTCATAATTACAACATTTTTTTTTCTTAATTAATTCACTAATTAATTCACGTACCAAGTCAAACTAAAACATTAAATCGGAACAGGGGTATCATATAGAGGAATGTTATGCATTATTATCCATATTCTCAAAAAAAAATAGTCAGATATTTAACTTTTGGTCAACTCAATTAAATTTTGATCAATAAATTTATAAAGTTTTTAACTATCATTATAATATTTTAATAATTATTATTGATTCACATAATTTAGAATGAATTTTGGCTTTTATACCTAGATCTAAACGGGTATGGGTCAAAAACCAGGTTAAGGCGTCGTCTCTTTCCTCACAATTAATGTTCTAGCAGGTTCACAAGGGGAATGTCTCGTCATCGATACTCGCGCCCATCAATGTCTTAATAACCGACGAATAGATGATTACGCCTCGAAATTAGAAATAACCCGTTCGTATTCGTTTAAGCCGAGGTCGAGCACCACTTCCTCCTCGACATAGCCGAGCTAGGAAGTCGGGGGCCACTGAACGGTATAAACCGAGGTACGAACGTGGGTCGTAATCGGGCAAGGCCCAATGGATTGGGCCCAAAATATAATCCATGCAAGTCTCAAATACGACATAAGGAGTGGACTTTCCTACCTATACTCCTCATGCCTCCTCGTCATTTTTCACTATGTCGACCTAGATATAGCAGAGCGAAAAAAATGACCAAGGCACATAAATGACCTATGCCGATCAAGGCACTCATGTATGCCGACAAGGCACCTACAACGGTCGACGGGGGCCTCACCAAAAGACAACCAAGTGCCTCCTCGGTCATCATCAAGGCAAGGAAATGGGCTTCTCTATCATTGCTCCTCCTCTTACTCAGCATTCAACATGTCGACCAACATCACATGTCGAGGAGCATGCCTCCTAGGCATACGTACAGAACACACAAATCTAATTATACTCAAACAAAAATTGTGGGAAGTTATAATACAACAAGGATTATATCCCTCCTCTTACACAAATTTCTATTTATAGATTGACTCTACATTCTACACCTATAAATACAAGAGATAATCCACATAATTCAGGTAACGAATCTTTTGACTACAAATTATTGTCAATTGATTTACTCTCTATAATATACATATACTTAATCTCGCGCCGTAGAGCCTTCGCCGGTGAAACCCATGATTAGTTTACGTGTTTGTTCATCTTTTTCAGGATATTCAAACATACAAGATAAAAATTGCCGATGGATTTGGGGTGATACGAACGTTTAATTTTTGGCATCATCAATATTTATCAATGGATTCAAAAATTTGTTAGTATTTATAATAGTGCATAAATTATAATAATTTATGACAAAAATCATTTTTATAATTTTTAAATTAATTTTATTTAAAAACTCAAAATGAGACTCTTTAGTTTACCACTGCCTTTTTATCTACGGTTGAGCATTAAAGCAGTTCACGTAATTCAACTTAATTGGTTTCAAGATATTAGAAAAAAACTAGCTTATTTTCACAACCCAATCAGTAGATTTTCAAATCTTCAATTTTTTCATAAAAAATACTGCCTCCGCTCTAATATAATTAGAGTAAATTTTCATTTTTGAGAAAGTTATATCAAAATATTTAAATACAAAATAAATATATTCATTTTATTCTCCAAATAGTAATTTATTTATCTGAATAATGCTCACCAATCAAGGAACCGAAATAAATAATCAATAACTTTTAATGCTTCAAATATTGATTACCTAATCTTCGAAAGGTTTTTCCTTTCGGTTCAAATCAAGAAAAACCTCATCCGACGGTCAATATTGATCATGTTTCATCAAGTTTTAGGACAGTTCCTTCAGGTCCAAATCCAATGCAGTCTCCTGATTCACCATCATTACCTACTCTTCGAACAGTTCCTTCAGGTCCAAATCCAATGCAGTCTCCCGATACACCATCATTACCTATTCTTCGAATGGTCCCATCAGGTCCAAATCCAATGCAGTCTCCCGATGCACTACTACTACCTATTCTTCGAACGATCCCTTCAGGTCCAAATCCAATGCAGTCTCCTGATGCACCACTATTACCTATTCTTCGAACGGTCCCTTCAGGTCCAAATCCAATGCAGTCTCCCGATTCACCATCATTACCATTACCTAGTCTTCGAAAGGTTCCTAAAGGTCCAAATCCCGCTCAATCACCTCCATCTCCACCCAAGTTTGCCAAGAACTACTAAAGGCTAAATCATCGGAGAGTAAGAAATGTTGGCCATAATAACCCAATGGAGGCATGCTGTTGAGCTTGTTATGATAAGTAGAATTTATAAGTTGTTATGTTCTTTATATTACAACCCAATTCAAGAAACAAATTTTGTTCACTTCTTTGGGATATATTAATTGAATTGTTTCTGGATTCCTATGATTCTGTTTCCATTGTTGATGATATGCATATATATCAGCGTGTGCGGGCGTGTATGTGTGTGTATATATATATATATATATATATATATAATACAATACACATCGGGTTTAACCGTTTGCAACTGATGAAATGAAAATCGGCTGAGATTAAATCTAGAAAATTGATTCGACGGCATGAATCAACCCAAATATTCCACCTTCACACTCCCAGTTTTATATCTCTCATCTTCTCCTCTCAAACCTATCTTGTAACTTTTCCCCTCCACACACCCTTTTATTTACTACATTTTTTTGTTAATTTGTTTTATTATTATTATTTACTCGATCTCATAACAATCAATAGCAATAGAGTTTGGATTTTATTTATTTTTTTACTTTTTGTTATAATAATAAATATAAACTTAATTTAAATTACTTTT
Source organism: Adenophora triphylla var. japonica (assembly GCA_022495995.1). Classification (NCBI taxonomy): domain Eukaryota; kingdom Viridiplantae; phylum Streptophyta; class Magnoliopsida; order Asterales; family Campanulaceae; genus Adenophora; species Adenophora triphylla. Next base: position 56,877 of record JAFEMH010007098.1, read on the forward strand.
TTGGAACATGATATTTTTTTACTAGCATGACGATTTCGATTAAAGAAGGGGAAAATGAATTTAATAAAACAGTGGGGTATCTGAAGGCAACTTCACAATTCTAACTCCAGCATCTTAATCATAAACAACATACATAAAATGGAGGAACTATGAGCAATTAAAATTGAATACACCTGAAAATTTATGTTTTTGGTACATGTTTAGAAAATGAATACTCCCTCCGTCCCATTACAATGGTAACAATTTGACTTTTTTGGTCAACAAAGTCAATTTTATAAATTTTTAGATATCTCTATTCAATTATAAAAATTGTTATTGATAGTATTTTTAAAGGTGAAACAAGAGAAATTTTTAGAATTGCATAGAGATATCCAGATATTCATAAAATTATGGTCAAAGGTTGACTCAGTTGACAAAAAAGTCAAATAGTTACCATTGTAATGGGACGGAGGGAGTACACTTTTCAAAAATCAATTATTGACCCTCTATAAGAAAAAAATAATAATATCACAAGAAAACCAAAAAAATATACTAAAATACTAAAGCAAGAATCAAATGCTTCTATGGTACTTGAAACTATAATGGTAATTTGACAGCCTACCTCAAAAAATCAGGAAGAAAATCCATTCTCTACAGCATGTCCTCCAGCTTTGTTGAAGCAAAATGATGAATCCAAGAACCCTTTGTTTTTCGCCCTTTCCACGTACAATGCAAATTGCTTCTCAGCATCAGGTACATCCAAAGCCAAATCGTCGAGGCATTCTGCCACTCTCCCGAACCCTTTTGTCATCTGATAGTTAGTTATCAGACCCATACTAAAACAATGTTTAAGTAAACACCACAATCTTTCATTCTTTTTCTCTATAACTGTCACCAACGATTTCTTAACAACTTCGTGGTGAAAAAATGGCATACCCAATTCCTTTATACAACGACAGGCTTCTTTTACATCCCCTCCTGACTCAAACTCCTCCAAAAGTTTTCCGATTTTGTCCTTCACATCTTCAATTGCCCATCCATTTCTACAGCTTCCTCCCCCGCCCCAACATCTTAATATCCACTCCCCAGAAAGTCGTGCCTTGAGTAGTGACTTTGCCATTTTTATAACTTTGTTCCCGATAGAATCTTCTACTAAAGTCTCACTACCAATCTCCTCTAAGTGTAATGGAGCCAACACTTCATCTACAACAGCTCTGGCTAAAAACATAGCAAGATCCTCCACAACAATTGGATTATCCAAAGCTGTATCGTCTGCTGATTCTATTAACATATTGAATCCGTTTACCACATCATCTGCAGGGAAACACAAGGAGGATAACAAAACCGAAGCCATTTCTTTCTCTCTATTTTTCCGATCCATTGCTAGAGTTATCAGTCTTTTAACAAAAAATGCATTCAGCTCGGGTAAAAAGAACGGTTTTCTGATTCTAGACAAGTTGTAACTTCAGCAATATTATAAAGGAAGGGTCTGTAACAAACTTGTGTGAGAAAGTTGTTGTGTGAGTTTGTTATTCAGTTAGAAGATTCAGTTAGAGATTCAGTTAGAGGTTGTTCAATTTGTTCACATGTAATAGATATAAATAGCTTAGCTTGCTGTAACATTTGATACAGAATTCTCAATAAAGAAATCATGATTCAATCTTTCTTTCTCAATTTACATTTCAAGTTCTATCATGGTATCAGAGCCTAATGCTATGCAAAATTCATCAATTCCGCTGCACATTTCATTGTTGTTTCTTCAAATTGCTTTCGTATCTCTGTTCGATTGACATATTCATTACATTTGATCATCAATTCCGTGGCAACCATCGAGCAAATGGATGGCAGAGTTCCTCCAGCAGACGAATATGATATTGTTGATACAAATCTCCAACTCAATCCAACTCATCCTCTGTATTTGCATCCCAATGATCATCCTGGTATGATTCTAATTACTGATGTTTTGCATGATTCAAACTACAATCACTGGCGGAGAGCTATGATTGTTGCTCTCTCCTAAAAAATGAAGCTCGGAATTCTTACTGGTGTTCATAAACCTCCAAATTCTACTTCCAAATATCTTCATCATTGGGAGCGATGCAATAATATAATTATTAGCTGGATTCTGAATACAGTTTCATCTGAAATCAGATCAAGTGTTGTCTATCTCAAAACAGCTCGTGAAATTTGGATTGATTTGGAATCTCGTTTTACACAAGGCACAGCTACACAAATTTTTCAAGTTCGAAAAGATATGATATCTCTGGTTCAGGGCACACCAACTGTTTCTGCTTATTTCATAAAGTTCAAGTCCATGTGGGATGAATTTGTTAATCTGAGTCATCTTCCTCAGTGTGTGTGTAATTGTGATTGCGGTGCTGCTAAATCTCTTGCTGAATATGAAGCTATGCAGAAATTGGTTCAGTTTCTCATGGGATTGAATGACAATTTTGCTTCCATCAGAAGCACAATCCTGACCATGAATCCTCTGCCAAATGTTAGTCAAGCTTTAGCCATATTGACTCAAGATGAGAAGATCAAAGCCTGTTCTACTTTGTCCTCTGGTTTATCTCCTCTGTCACTTCATGAGAATACCACTGCACTCATCTCTAAATCTTCTACATACAATCGAGGCCCTGTCAATTACAAAAGAGGAGATAGAGCAGTCAGTAAGAGTAATCTGATTTGTACTCATTGTGGAGGTACAGGTCATGTTAAGGACACGTGTTTCTTCATTCATGGCTTTCCTGATTGGCACAAGCTTCATGGAGTTAAACCTGATCCTAGCAAAATGCCTAAGTATCTCAAGAACAAGACCAATGCAGTCACAGAGTCCTCAGCTATTGTTGCTGCACCAGTTCTAGCTGCATCCTCTTATGATCATTTACTGACCAATGGTGTACCTAATATGGAGATTACTTCTGCCAATCACTCAGGTATCCACTACTCTCTCACTAGTAGTGTCACCAACTATCTCACTAACAACTCAATGCAAAATGTCAGTGATTGGATTCTTGATACAGGTGCATCTGACCATATCACATCTTCATTTCATTTACTCACTGATCCCACTCCAATTAATTCTCTCATTCATTTGCCAAATGGTTTCACTTCTGCCATCACTCATACAGGCACCATTCATCTCACAACTACTCTCACTCTTCATAATGTTCTATATGCTCCATCATTCAAATTTCATTTGATTTCAGGAAGCAAACTTGCTCATGATAACAAGTTTGTCTTATCTTTCTTCTCTGATCATTGCCTTATACAGGACCATGCTTTGAAGACACTGAAGGGGATTGGTAGACTAGTAGGTGGTTTGTACAGACTTGTTCTACCTTCTTCTTGTTCTACTTCTTTTGTTAACACATGTTCCTCAACTTTACCTGCTAATATTCATCTGTGGCATTGTAGACTTGGGCATTGTTCTGTCCAAACCATGAAATTGGTGTCTGAAATTCCTTGTAATCTCTCATCTACTTCTATGAATAAACATGTTTGTTATGTTTGTCATTATGCCAAGCAAACTAGAGTGCCTTTTCCCATAAGCACAAGTCATTGTCAGTCTCTCTTTGGTCTTATTCATTGTGATCTATGGGGTCCTATAGACATCATACTTATGATGGGTTTCATTCATTTCTCACTATTCTTGATGATTATTCTAGAACTACATGGATATTTCTCCTCAAATCCAAGACTCAAGTTCTCACTTTTATTCAATACTTCATAACAATGGTACAAACTCAGTTTTGTACCACTGTTAAACAAATTAGAAGTGACAATGGTTCTGAGTTTTTTAATAAAGATCTTTCATCTCATTTGTTCACTCTTGGTATTGAACAACAAAGTAGTTGTGTGGAAACTCCTCAACAAAATGGGAGAGTCGAAAGAAAGCATAGACATTTGTTGGAAGTAGCTAGAGCTTTAAGGTTTCAAGCAAATCTGCCAATCAAATTTTGGGGAGATTGTTTGCTCACTGCCACTTATCTCATCAATAGGTTTCCTACACCTATTCTTCAACATAAAACTCCTTATGAATTGCTTCTTGGGAAATCTCCTTCCTACTCTCATTTGAAGGTGTTTGGCAGTCTTTGTTTTGCTTCCACCTTAGCCACACATAGGGACAAGTTCTCTCATAGAGCTTCCAAATGTATTTTTCTTGGGTATCCTCATGGGAAGAAATCTTATAAGGTGTATGATATACACTCTGACAAATGTTTCTACAGTAGAGATGTTCATTTTTATGAACATATTTTTCCTTTTCATGATTCTTCTCTTAATCAACCTGAATGTCATATTCCATTGTTCACTGATCTTGAGTATTCTGATCTTTCTCATGTTTCTTCTCATGATTCTTCTCATGTTCCTTCTCATGTTCCTTCTCATGTTCCTTCTCATATCTCTTCTCCTATCAGTGAATCTTCACCCTCTCTTTCTTCTACATCTCCTCCCATATCTGTTCCTCCTTCCAGACCTCAGAGACAGAGAGTTCTACCTTCTAGATTCACTGATTTCACAGGACTACCTTCTAATCTACCTTCCTCATCAAGGTCTCAATCCACAGGTCATTCTCTTATCTCTTATACTCATATTTCTCCTTCTTATTATCATTACATCTGCAATATCTCCTCCATTGTTGAACCTCAATTATATATGCAAGCTGTTAAGGATCCAAATTGGTGTGCTGCTATGGCTAGTGAGATTGCAGCCTTAGAAGAGAACCATACTTGGGTGTTACAAGAACTACCAGTTGATAAGAAAGCTGTGGGTTGTAAATGGATTTATAAATTCAAGTACAAGGCTGATGGTAACTTGGATAGGTATAAAGCTAGACTTGTTGCTAAGGGTTTCACACAGACTGAGGGCTTGGATTACTTTGAAACATTTGCTCCTGTGGCTAAGATGACCACTGTAAGGGTTCTACTTGTTGTGGCTACTGTCAAGAGTTGGGTTATCGAGCAAATGGATGTTTCTAATGCATTCTTACATGGTGATTTGTCTGAGGAGGTATATATGAAGTTACCACCAGGTCATGTGCTTCCTTCTTCTGTTGCTTGTATGAAAGGATCACCTCAGATTGTATGTAAGTTGCTCAAATCCTTGTATGGTCTCAAGCAGGCTCCTAGACAATGGTTTTCTAAATTTTCCACTGCTCTTATCAGCTATGGATTCACTCAGTCTCTTAATGATCATTCTTTGTTCACCTACAAATCTGCTTCCACTGTGGTGCTTATTTTGGTATATGTAGATGACATTATCATTTCTGGTCCTCATCAGTCCTCTATTGATGATGTGAAAGCTTATTTACATACTCAGTTCAATATTAAAGCCTTGGGACCTTTGAAATATTTTCTAGGTATTGAGATAGCCAAAAATCCATTGGGTATTTGTTTACATCAGAGGAAATATACACTGGACATTGTTGCTGATGCTGGTCTCTCCTCTGCTAAGTGTTCTGTTGTGCCCATTGAACAACATCATGGTTTGGTTACAGATGTGGGTCCACCTGTGGCCAATCCAGATCAATACAGGAGATTGGTGGGAAGATTGATCTATTTAACCATCACTAGGCCTGATATAGCCTACTCTGTTCATATATTAAGTCAGTTCATGGCTTCTCCTAGGGAACCTCATTTGAGTGCTGCCTTGAAACTAGTGAGGTACTTAAAAGGGACTGTTGGACAAGGACTGTTCTTTGCTAAGTCAAGTTCTCTTGAGTTGTCAATTTTCTGTGATGCTGATTGGGGAGCTTGTCCCACAACTAGGAGATCTCTTTCTGGTTATACAGTGATGCTTGGTGATTGCTTGATTTCATGGAAAACTAAGAAGCAATTGACTGTGTCAAGAAGTTCAGCTGAGGCTGAGTATAGGAGTATGGCAAATGCAGCTTGTGAGGTTGCTTGGCTGGTTTCTCTTCTCAAAGATCTGGATGTTCATGTTGTTACTCCAGTTGCTTTACATTGTGATAACATGTCAGCTCTTCATATTGTCTCCAATCCTGTGTTTCATGAGCGTACTAAGCATATTGAAATTGATTGTCATCTTATTCGAGACAAGGTTAAAGCTGGGCTTATTACTCCTGTTCATGTTTCCACTCTTCAGCAACCTGCTGATATTCTTACCAAGGCATTATCTTCTGCTCAACTGAATTTCTTACTCACCAAACTGAATGTGATCAACATTTTTGCTCCTTCCAGTTTGAGGGGGGATATAAAGGAAGGGTCTGTAACAAACTTGTGTGAGAAAGTTGTTGTGTGAGTTTGTTATTCAGTTAGAAGATTCAGTTAGAGATTCAGTTAGAGGTTGTTCAATTTGTTCGCATGTAATAGATATAAATAGCTTAGCTTGCTGTAACATTTGATACAAAATTCTCAATAAAGAAATCATGATTCAATCTTTCTTTCTCAATTTACATTTCAAGTTCTATCAAATATCACCGGATAAAAAGTACTCTTGAATTATGGATTGGGATTTTATCTTAAATGCTTTGGTGGCACAATCTTCTAACGCTTTTTTCTCAGGCTGTAAGGATAGGGACTTTAGGGATGAAGCACATAACCAACCTTCTGATCTTGCCTTGCGAGATCAAAGACTGCAATATCTTCTTCGCATTTGGTATGTCAAGTGAAAGATCATCAATAGTGTCGATTATTCGACCAAATCCCTTTGAGATTTGACTTGAATTTATCAAGCATTCTTCAGAGGCCGTCTTCAATAAATCTAGAAGCCTACTCTCGGCTTGCTTTCTCTCCATGGCCATTATAATTGCACGTTTAACTATCTCATGGTGGAAGAAAGGTACTTTTAAATCCTTGATGCATCGAATTGCTTCTTTCTTGTCTCCACTCACTACGTACTCTACCAAAAGATTACCGATTTTACCCTTCACATCTTCCACAGTTTTGTTCTTGCTACCACCCCATCGCCTCTCTATGATTGCTACGACCCCATCAATACATGGTCAGAAAATCAATAAAGGGCAGAGTAATGGCAGATCAGCTGGCAGACTTTCCAAGCAGTGAATTCAAGAGTCCTGATCCGCAGTTTCCGGATGACGGGATCTTTTCACTTGACAGCGCAAACCGCTGGCAAATCTTCTTCGATGGGGCAGCCAACAAGAAGGGAAATGGTATTGGAATGCTTTTGGTCGATCCTAAAGACGAGCACACTCCCATAGCCATCAAACTGAATTTTGAAGCAACCAACAATGCAGCAGAGTATGAAGCTTGCGCAGCCGGCCTAGAAGCCGCTCTTGAGCGCAACATCTCAGAACTGGAAGTATACGGAGACTCAGCATTGATCATTAATCAAGTGTCCAACAAATGGAAGACGATAGATTCTGGCCTCCAGAAGTACCACACGTGCATGGAGGAGCTCATTGCTCAGTTCAAGGACATCTCTTTCCATTATTTGCCAAGAGACAGAAACCGCTTCGCAGATGCCCTGGCTACCCTAGCATCTCTTGTCGAAATTCCCGAAGGAAAATCAGTAAAACCCCTCAGAATAGGCAGACGGGAAACATCCGCTTATTGATGTGATATCGAAGTTGAAAATGAACAAATCGACGAACCCTGGTACAATCAAATCTACCAGTACCTCCAAAACGGAAAAGCTTCCTTCACAAATGAAGATGGAAAATACAAAGAAGGGATCAAAGCCAAAAACATGATGGCACTAAAATGCCTGGCATCCCATTTCGTCATTCTGGGGGGTATGTTGTACAAGAAGCACCACCAAGGACCACTCCTTCGGTGTGTAAATAAAGAAAAAGCCAGCGAGCTAATGAATGAAGTTCACAACGGAACCTGCGGTCCGCACATGAACGCCAGAGCATTGACACAGATCATCCTCCGTATGGGATACTATTGGGTATCAATGGAAACAGACTGCATCCAGTTCGTCAGAAGATGCGACAAATGTCAACGGTTCTCCAACCTCAATCACATCCCTCCTCACGAACTCTACTGCATGACTACACCATGGCCTTTAGCCACATGGGGAATCGACGTCATCAGCAAAATCACTCCGCCAGGGAGCAATGATCACGAGTTCATATTAGTCGCAGTCGACTACTTCACCAAATGGGTAGAAGCCAGATCATACAAGGTACTGAATTCTAAAAAGGTGGCCGAGTTCATCAAAGAGAACATCATGTGCAGATACGGGGTGCCCAACGAGATCATATCCGACAATGGGACCCACTTCGAAGGAGATTGTGACCAACTGTTGACCGAGTTCAGAGTTACACGCCACAAGTCTTCTCCCTACAGACCACAAACTAATGGTACAGTAGAGGCAGCAAACAAGACTCTCGCAATGATAATTAGAAAGATGACCGTCAGAGGTCGGAATTGGCCCGAGAAGCTACATCTAGCGCTCTAGGGATACAGAACATCAGTCAGAACCGCCACAGGGGAGACTCCTTTCGCACTTACATACGGAATGGAAGCAATGTTACCAGTGGAATTGGAAATTCCATCCCTCCGAGTCCTCTTGGAAAACGGGATCAATGAAGTCGAATGGCTTCAGAGCCGTCACGACGAACTTGCTCTACTCGACGAGCGCAGATTGAAAGCCATGGAGCATACTCGTGCCTACCAAAGCAGAATGGCCGAGCATTTGATAAGAAAGTCAAGATTCGAGACATCAGAGAAGGCAACTTGGTGCTAAAGGAAAAGCCTCATACGCAGACCAATCCCCTCGAAAAGTGGGAGCCTACCTGGATAGGCCCGTTCGTGGTACAAAGAATCTTCTCCGGAGGAACCATGAAGTTAGCAGATTTGGACGGGAACCCTTTCGTTAACCCCGTGAACGGAAGCAAGCTCCGCAGATACTTCGTTTGAGGAAGAGAACGAGTCAACTCTCCTTCCCCATACACCACCCCTCAGTAAAATTAAAGTGCTAAAAGAGTAATACCCAACTGGATACATTCCCGATAATGATCCAGGTAAAAAACAGGGTCGCACTTCTTTTGTCTTTGTTTTTCTCATATATCACCTAAAGTGTCGAACTATGGTGACCTGAGCCCCTTAGTCCAATTGTAAAAGGGGAACGTAGGCAGCCATCATTGGTTCGGTCTCAAAAACAAAAAAAATAGATAAGCATCAATCGCTTGTGTTTCGAGAAACTCTTAAAATTTAACCTACAAATTCATTACGGTTAAAATAATCTTTGATGAGTTCAAGCACGGTCAACTCTTGACTCGCTACACGCTAGCAAAACTACAATAAAACATTAATCAATTAATGTGTCTGCAATGACAGTGGGTGGATACTCCGGACAGCAAGGTCAACCTAGTCCCCCGTACTTGGTCCTTCATCCTTCTTCCCCTTCCCTTTTCCGCGGCGAGTATTCTTCACCTTCACAGGGAATATTCCCGTAGTCCTTCTACCTGGCTCTGGGACCCTTCCCGACGCCTCCGTCAGACCGGCAGCTGCCAACGCAGCCCTTTCCCTAGCTCTATCTTGAGCTGCCTCTCTCCGAGTCATCATGACCGTGCTTTGATCGGCCGCCCGACTAGCATTGGCCTCATAATCAGTCATGTCATCCCCAGTACGATTCTGAGGGTTAGCCATCGCTTCGGCCCTCCTCAAAGTCGAGCCGTCAGGGTAATCAAGACCTAACAGCTCCCTCCGCCTCCACAAAATGGCCATCTGTGTTTCCCCCATACACTCTTCATACCAGTTCAAATACTGCGTAGACAGAACAATGCTCCCTCTCCGATGAAAGAGAACCCTGGCAGGAAAGGACGTGTATTGCCACAACCGCGTGAGAAGCAATAGCATCGAAGGATCTTCCATCGAAAGAGATCCCACCTCGCAGGTAGCAGCATGACCCAAATCCGTCAATGGCACTCGCTCCACTGCATCGTCGCGACCAATGATGGAATGTAGAAAGCAGTCTGGGAGAACCCCGGTACTCTGACAACCAGAAGACCCTTCTGAGCGGTCCGACAAGTTTGTAGCTTACAATGAGGAACTCACCATCGCAAGTGATGCGTGCGGAGTCTGGCCGTCCAGAGCTCCAGTTCAGCTAGATCGCCCCCTATCACCAAAGGACGTCGAGAAAAGGACCAAGGGTCACAAGACACTGGCACCTCGGGCACTATCTGCAGTCGTTCCCTCAACCACAGAGTGAGCATAGCGGGACTCCCTCCCCACATGTATCGGCTACCGGTCGCCATCCGACCTATGCCAAGGAACGTCTCGCCCAGAATCAAAGGCACGATGTCTCCCCCGTTCTGGCACTGCCTCACCAGGTCCAGTACACTGTGATGGCACACACCCAGGGACGTGAACGTGAATAAAGTGGCAATTGTGCACATAGCAAATGCGTCCCACGCAAAAACGCTCCCCTCAATACCGGCAAATTTATCGGGCAGCCCCGAAATGTCAACATAATCTGTGTTCAGTATTAGCATCCCGTATGCTTCTTCAGCTGAGATACCAAGCAAAGACACCAACTTCTCAACAGTGGCCATGCCACCCGTCAAAGGAAGAACCAGTTGTTCCGTCTCAGGTCCTCCTAATATGGCCCGGAAATCTTCAAACGTAGGCGTAATCTCGTTGTACGAAAAGTTGTACACGTGCCTCCGTACGTCCCAGAAGCGAGCCGCAGCTCTCAGGAGATCCCAATCCGGCATGAGCTCCTTCAAAGCCCAAACCGATTTCATCCCGTAACAACCCTCGAAAAAACCCTTGCTTTGCCTCGTGTGGTGCCGTACCCACGACTGGAAATTATCCAAGTATCGTTCTTGCATCTGAGACGATAACCTAGGAAATGGAGCCATAGAAAGAACAAAGAAAACCATCAAGAATTTAAGAGAAAAATTCAGTGTTTGATCAAAAGCCAACGTGATGTTTTCAAATTTGCAAAAACTGGACTGCAATTTAAAATAATCTGGAAATTGAATCCCAGTCCGGCCGGACTATTTTTTAAGTTGACTTGGTCAACTATGCAGCCAGCTGCCTCAAATGCAGGAAAATTTCCATACCACATTCTGTTCAAGCCTTGTTTAAACTACGTGCATCTATAGTTTAAATCAACCACTGTCGACACCACTTTCGCCCCGGGCTCGTGCAACAGTGCAATTAATTAAATAACAGTGCATATAGATATAAATTTTGACCTGTTCAAATTTTGTGCATGTTTCATTATTATTTATTTTTGATCAAACTACTTGCTTATTTGCCAAAAATAACAGAAGGTAATCACTAAATAAATATGCAAAATACAAGGTTCCGCCTCAAAGGCCCTTTCAAGTACAAATCAAATTGTTTGGACAATACACACATGTTGTCTAAAAATAAATCAAGAAAGAGGACTACTCAGAGTCCTGCTCGTCATCCGAGCACTCGAAATACTGCCCCGCCACAGCCGGATCCACCGAGGACAGGTAATCTCCAAATTCCTCAAGGCGGGAATACGAGAAAGGCCGCCTCCGCGCATGTGACTCCGAGGACTCTCCTTGTTCGTGCCCCGAGTACGAAGAGTGACGAGCTCCGAACCCCGCCGTCTCACCAGAGAACTGGCCAAACCCCTGCGTAAAGCCTGCCCCACCAGTCGTGGAGGCAGACGAGTATCTCGCTGCAGACGGCCTAGATGGCATCGACTCATGCACAGCCGCACTCCTCCGGGAACTACACCGCAGGAACTCCACGAGTCTCTTGGCGTAGTTGGCCCACCCATCCATTCATCTCACGGCCTGGTTGTAAGTACGGCCAGACATCTGCAAATCAAGAAAGCCGTCAAAAGACAAACAGTCAGCACAGATGCAACATTTGCAGAATGCTACTATCAAGTACAGAAAGTCAAATCAAAATACTCACCGAAGCATTGGGATCCACTTTGTACCGAGGCCTCATCTCCTCCGGAATAGGGATAACCAATCGCCTGCGAGAACCATCAAGTCCCTCATACGCCAGCCGAGCGCGAGGGAGCGGGTAGTCCTGGGGGTATGCAGAGCCCTCGCCCTCCCCGTGCAGCACCTGCGGGCTCCTCAGCCTCGTCCTCACGAAGATGTCATAGTCGGTACCCTCTATGATAAACTTGGTATAAAACATGCCCTGTCTGTACCGCTGCAGATCCTCCATCGGTATCAGCAAAGGATACTGCATGTGTGGAGGTGGGTCCATCGGAACCAAAGGAAGGGACCCCGGACCATGCTGATAGGTCACCCTCTCCCCCAAGTACATCGCGTCTCAATGAAGCCCCACCAGCAGCTTCCGCCGACGTGTGACCTCCCTAGCAGCCTGGACCACAAAAGCCTTAATCCGGCTCCACCAAGTCAGCTGGATCCACCCAGAAAACTCTCGGCTCATGGACAGAGACACCTCCTCATAAGTCAGCCGAGTACCCTCCCTCGACGTTGTCGGCTTCTTCGCCGCCTTCTGCCAAATCAACATGGCAGGGAACAAGGACGCATACTCCTCCCTGGTCTCCCACCTCTGCGGATGGAACACCTCCAAGAACCACACCTGTCAAACACATGGAAAGTTATGTCAGCTACAAAGCAGATACATACGAGTACAAATGAGACAAGGAAGAGAAAAAGACTAGAACTTACATCCATGGCAAACATAAAGCAGCACATAGTGTTCTCCTCTCCCCGCGAGAACCTATCCAAAGCATGGTAGAGCTCGGCCAGACCAGCCTCCCCCCATGCAAACCCTCTCACGGCATCCAGATCAGTTAGCGAGCCAAGCAGAGGGAAGTGACATGATGTGTCAGCAGTAGGAAACAAGGTAGCTGACAAGGCAAACCATAAGAACCCTCGAGCCAGACGCTCTGCTGTCATCCTCGAAGACCCCTCCAAATACTCCTCAATACCCCTCCTCAGATGATCCTCCATCGGCCCATACCGAATACCCAAGCCCCTGACATCGGTAATGTCAAAACCCAGAAGCTCTGACAACTGCCCCGGGGTGTAGCCATCCACCCACACAAGTGTGTTGCCCCAGAATGGCAACCCCGTAATCGCCACAAAGTCAGTGGGAGTCACAGTCGCCTACCCCACCTGAAGTGAAACGTGTGGGTCATGTCCCACCAGTACTCGCTCAGGGAAACGTGCAAGACCCTCGCCCTCTGCGTCGAAGCCACCACGGCTACTGCGCTGATAAATCCAGCCAAACCGGAGCCAACCACAAACTACTGTGGACTCCTCTCTCCGTCCCGAGCCTCGTCTGGGAGCATCTCCCACAACGCTCGAACCACCTTAAAGGCTCCCCTGCTCTTCAAGTTGCGAACATTAACCGGCCCTCGCCCCGCAGGTGAACACAGCAAAAGTACGTTACTACAGAAACGACATCTACCAGAATGCCCAAACGCATGTCGAAATGACGAAACGCAGACATAGTTCATTTTTCCTAAAATATTTCCATCCCGGTTGGAGTATTAATGGTCCCAAAATCCCAAAAAAGTACAAACATTTTGAAAAATCCGTCGAATTCGGAACTTTCAAAACATTTCGAAAAATCCGTCGAATTCGAAACTTTCAAAACACTTCGAAAAATCCGTCGAATTCGAAACTTTCAAAACATTTCGAAAAATCCGTCGAATTCGGAACTTTCAAAACACTTCGAAAAATCCGTCGAATTCGGAACTTTCAAAACACTTCGAAAAATCCGTCGAATTCGGAACTTTCAAAACATTTCGAAAAATCCGTCGAATTCGGAACTTTCAATCATTTCGAACATTTCGAAAAATTACTCCGTCCCAAATTAAACTTACTTTAGTTTCGGAAAACACCCCTAGACATGGAATTTTGCAACCCAAAATTTTTATGTTATCTACCCATGATGTCAATTGAACTAAACTCTAGTCAATTTCGACAAAGGCACATCGCAAAGTCAAAAGCCCCAATTCGGGCACCAAGAACCCTAACTCATTTCTAATCAAATTCCTAAAATTTAATGAATGCACATTCTGAAAATTAACGGAATTTAGAGGATGTTTACCTGTCTTTCGATCCCTTCCTTGGATTTGTGAGTGTCCCGAGCCGGATAAAAATCCGGTTGATCCATGGGAAGAGCGGTGGTTCGAATGGTCCTCACCAACCTCGTTCTCTCGTTATCGGTCCTCCTATGGCGAGCCCTTGGTTCCAAACCGGCATCCATGATGATTTTTCCTCAAAGATTCGAACAAACCTCGCGAAATGGGGAGGATTTTTTTCTCTCCTTTCTCTCTCTCTCTCGCCTGAAAATATGGTGGAATGTTACTGGTTTTGCGTCGGCCTGTTGCTGATTTGAACCTGGTCAAATTCAGTCTCAGTCCGACCGGACTCTTTTGCAGCTGAAAAGATTCCTTGCCACTTTTGGCCCCTCAGCTTCTCACAACTTCAATTTTACCCCTTTTGGCCCCCAAAAGTGTAAAATTTCCCCAAGTTAGACCTTTCTAACACCCCTCCCCGAGGTTAAATCCCGTTAGTTTTCGCTAATGTCCCGTCTCCAGACGTTAAAATTTCCGTTAGTTTTCACTAACGTTTCGTCTCCAGACGTTAAATCTCAAACCGTCTTCGGACGTTAAATCACAACTCCGTCTCCGGACGTCAAAATTCTCATTGGTTCTCACCAACATTCACTTCTTCGGCCGCCAGATGTAAGCCCGATCATCCTACTTCAGCGGCCATCAAGATAAGCCCGCACAACAATCCCTCTTCGGCCATCCTCGTAAGACCGAATACCCTTTCACTCCAGCAAGTGAGCATTCCCTTCTCCGGCAGTCAGTCGTAAGCCCGATCATCCCACTTCAGCGGCCATCAAGGTAAGCCCGCGCAACAATCCCTCTTCGGCCATCATCGTAAGCTCGAACACTCCTCCCCAGCAGGATCCTAAGACCATCCGCCTAAGAAGAAACGTCAATCAATCCTCCTAGTTCTGTTAGAACTCTGGGCACTTTTCCCCAGCAATGTGTCAGTCTCTCCCGAGACCACATCCCGTCGTTAGAACGTCAATCCTTTCATGTTGTTATGACATCCATTTGACGCAGCCATTCCCGTCATTCCCATCATATCCCCAGCAGTTAAAACCTGGCCGTCATCATAAGTCCAGCATCAAAGGCACGAACGCCTCACAAAATCAATCTCAAGGCACGAACGCCTTCGTCTCAGGACAAACACGCCCTCGTATGTTTCAGTAATCTCGGTCTGAGGTGCCACACGCCCTCGTATGTTTCTATAATCTTGGTCTGGGGCACCACACGCCCTCGTATGTTTCAGTAATCCCGATCTGAGGCGCCACACGCCCTCAAAAGTTTCAGTAATCTCGGTCTGAGGCACCACACGCCCTCGTATGTTTCAGTAATCTCGGTCTGAGGCGCCACACGCCCTCGTATGTTTCAGTAATTTCGGTCTGAGGTGCCACACGCCCTCGAATGTCCTTGTAATCTCGATCTGAGGTGACGCACGCCCTCGTATGTTTCAGTAATCTCGGTCTGAGGCGCCACACGCCCTCGAATGTTTCAGTAATCTCGGTCTGAGGCACCACACGCCCTCGAATGTCCTTGTAATCTCGATCTGAGGCGCCACACGCCCTCGAATGTCCTCGTAATCTCAGTCTGAGGCGCCACATGCCCTCGAAAGTTTCAGTAATCTCGGTCTGTGGCGCCACACGCCCTCGTATGTCCTCGTAATCTCGGTCTGAGGTGCCACACGCCCTCGAAGGTTTCAGAAATCTTAGGTTCAGACGCCTCACAATAGTCTCCATTCAGGTTCAGACGCCTCGCAATAGTCTCCATTCAGGTTCATACGCCTCGCAATGGTCCCACTCAGGTTCAGACGCCTCACAACAGTCTCGCTTAGGTCAAGGTCCCCACGCGCGGCTCCTTGCACCTATGAACTACGATCGACTTGATTCCCGCTCGGGATACGTAGGAATCCTTTCGCTAAGGGTCCAGCCAGCTGACCTCTCAGGTCTCTTCAAGTAAGGCATCCCCCGATTTGGATCCTTATCTTTTTCAACGACCCCACTTCCTTCGAAAGTGATGTCGCTGAGGGGCTAACTGTAAGTACCCAAATATGGATCGTCAAAATCCGTTAAAAGTTAATCGGAATCCGTTAACTGGCCCGCTCCAGGTTAACCAGAACCCATTAAGCTCCCCGTTCTCAAGCCAACGAGATGTTCCGGGACTGCCCCGTGCATCCCAATGTCAAAGCGTACTCAACACACGTTATCACACGTAAAAGTACAGCTTCTCCTGAAAAATGCACTTTCCGGGGGCGTTTCGGACATTTTCCGGACAGTTATTTTTTAAAAAAGGGACAAAACCGGGAATAATGACACGAAAACCCATGCCCTGGTGAGTCACAGGGGCACGTGGCACGCATGCCACAGCCCTCCGGTCAACATCAATCAGATTTCAGAGTGAAAAGACCAAAATACCCCTGGGATGCTGTCACAGTCCGTCCGGACTGTTTTTCAGGCAAAACAGAGTTGCCAGCAAGTCCTTCCAATTTCAAAAATACCACAAAACCCCCTGAAATTTAGCATAAGTCCGTCCGGACTCTTTTGCATTTTCACCCTATAAATACAGAGGGCTGTCAAAACATTTGGAAGAGGAAAAGTTTAACCCATTTTCACCACAGCCACGGCCCAAACCAGTTTCACCCTCTCCCGAGCCCCGTTTTGTCTCGATTTGCGTGAAAACTTCGATTTTCAACCAAACACGAACCAAACAACCTTGAAACACCTTTTCAAACACTAAACCGTATCCCGTATACGTCTCCCGAGCCAAAAGAGTCAACCCCTAGCCATAGGTAACACTCTTTCTCCCTAAACACTCGCTCCGTCACGATTTACGCCAATCCAATTCGCTATCCTTTTAGGTGCATTTTAATATGATAAAATTGCATTAAGGGGCGTTTTGGTAAATTCCCGGTCCGCTCCGAGACTTTCGGAATCTTTTTATAAGTTTCTTGCGAAGGGAGTAATGTTAGGTAATTTTTCCATGCAAAGGGACCTACAGGGAATTAACTGCTTTGGACTTTTAAGGAATTAATTCAAGAATGTTACAGAAGCAGCATTTGGCGCCAAAAACAGTTATGGCTTGCTTAAGTCGTGCGACACTTCGAAGCCACGGAAAGTGATTCAGAAAGTCGTGCGACACACCATGTCCATCAGCAGCAGCTATAAATAAGACCCTCTGCCTCTCATTTCAGGATCCTTTCCACTCCACAACGTCACTCTGCAGAAATTACACCAGAACCCAATCTCTCTCCTCCTTCCACACAAATACATACCAATTCCCTTCCAATTCCTTCATCCCTCATACACAAACCACCCACTTACCTTCATATAACCCTTACCAACTGAAGATCAGAAGACTAGCACCCCATCTATGCTAAACTCCACGTCCAGAAGCTGAATTGAAGGCCAATACACCTAACTTGGTGTATTGGTGGTGGATCTACAAGGGTAACGATTCCTTCCATCCCTCTCTCTCACTTACTTGCTTCATTGCAATTTCCATTCCTCCACTTGATAATCAGGCTCCATCCGCTTCTGATTATCAAGTGGCAACTGCCATCCCTTTGTTTAAATTCGATGTGCTTGGTTTAATTGAATATTCATGATGTGATTTTAATTGTATTGTTGATTGGTTGTCAAAGGAGTGTGGATCTCCCATATCCACACTCCTTTGGTTAATCCGTGTTGTTCTGAGTTGAATTGGTTTGATGATTAGATCTGTTCTCGTTTCTGTTTAATTAAATTTCGAATTTGTAAGGTATCTGCAGATGGTAAATATGTGTCACGCGACACAATTGGACATGAGGAGTCCTGTGTCACGCGACACATCGAGCCCATCTGCAGAGATCATCCTTCAGTTGTAAGTTGTCTCATCTAGTTTGATTATCATTCCAAATAGAGTGTGGATCTTCAATATCCACACTCATTTGAAGTGATTGGATAGATCTGTTTCAATTCTGTGCTTGATTTGTAAAACCTCTGCAATGTGCTTTGTTGTGTCACGCGACACAATTGATCCCTCAGATCCTGCGTCACGTGACACAATAAGTCCTCTGCAGCAGGTTCAGTTTCAGTTGTAATCTGTCTTGTCCTCGTTGTAATATGGGATGTGGCCTCACATGGTCAATGGTTCACAAGTTGTAATCTCTTTGTCGAGTAATAAAACAAAGCATTTCCATGCATTTTATACATATCTTGTCATACACACTTCGCACACACTTTTGAATGTTTTGGATGTTGAACATAGAAAGACTCGTCCACGGATGAGGCGTGTTGGGTGAACTCTCGGTTCTTTCCTACACGTAACCTGACCCCCGAACCCATTTTCTTTTTTTTTTAAAGGTTTTCAATGTTTCCTTAAAAACGGCGTGGCGACTCCTTTTCATTTTTCGGCGAGCGTTCATTCAGTGGCGACTCCGCTAGGGACTTGAAACTTGGTTTTCAAAAGTGGGTCAAACTTTCTTGCTTGTTCAACATCTTCACTTCATTCATTTGTGTGTGCATTGTTGGTGACATTATATATGTATAAATGCATTTAGTGTTTTGCTTTATTCTCTCCCCTTCCTTGGTTCCTGTTTGTTGTGCTTGGAGGTTGAGCTTTTGCATTGAGCTTGGAGGCTGGGGTTGGTTATGCTTCTTTTGTTCAGGGGTTCTGGCAACGTGACTCCTTCTGTCACGCGACAGAGAGTGCCTTGGTTATCCTGTGTCACGCGGCAGAAGGTGGTCACTCTGCAGGATTTGATTTCCTTGATTCAGGTTGTGATTGTGGGGCAGTCCCCCATGATCAATATTATTGATCCTTGATTATTGTACTCTGTGGGGTGTGTGTGTTTTTCCTTTACCCCTTTTCCAAAAATAAAAAATAAATAATAATAAAAAAAAATCATTTTTGGCAAATAAAAGAACATAGTCATCCGCACACTACTTCACGTAGATTTAGAACCCTCGGGTACGATTGACGGCATCGCGGACGGTGATGATATTCGCCTACGCTTGAGCGCCTAATGTCAAACCCAACCCCCTAGCGCGTTATAGGTGGCGCCACACTTTTAACCTTACCCAAAACGGTTGGTTTTGACACAACATTTTCAAATACACTAAAATGAACTGTTTCAAAAATTTTAATAGACTTTCGTACCTACCCCAAAACCCAGCACGTATGGTCATGTTGCCAACGCAACATGGTTTCACGAGAGGACATGTCGTTCCCACGACATGTTCTAACGAGAGATCATGTCGCTTTGTCAACATGCACCGACGAGAGGTCATGCCGAATTTTTCCTTGAATTTCTTCAGGAATACCCGTTATGCTGCCCAAATTCCTCCTGGAATTGGGGCTGCTCGTACGTCCCATAAATGCTCGGGTTTTAGTTAGGTATTATCGCCTATTATTAATTTTGAATCAATACATTTGGTGTATTTTTGGATGATGTGTCCTTAGGTTTCCCCGAGGTCTAGATTGCGTGAAATAAAGGATTAGCCTTTCCCAACCATTCATAGGACTTAAAAGACATTGTTTTCTACTTGAACACTAATAAAATGTTGCACGAGTCCGTCTCATTTCCATTTTCTTCCCTCTCCCATACCTCCTCAAGATCCTTTTCCTACCGCCTTATACACGCTCTTTCCGCTCCAAGGCTACGGCAAGTTGGGTGTGTGATCTCGTTCCCGGCGCTCATTGGTCCATATTCCCGAGGCGGAAGCAGTTCAAGTATCCGAGCGGTTGTTTATATGATTCAGAATCCAAAATGCTCGGTGCATAGAAAATTATGGCCCACCAGTCTAGAGGTTCGTAGCCCATGGGTTCGCAGAGTACAAAGGGTGAGTCCATATAAAGTTGCGAGCTACCCTTGAAGTTGTTTGTCCTCGCGAGCGGGAGGCCCACTTGCTCAGTTAGATTGCTCAAGCTAAAGAAGACGACTTGTGAATGACAAAAAGATTGAGAAGGGTCCTCGCCCCATCGCTGTCAACAATGCTCTTCCTTCCATCCGAAGTTGATGCAGTCAATCAGTCCTCGTAGGATCTAGAATGTCCGCTGTCGGACATGAGTCTGTCGAGTCCACTTCGGACCAGTTTTTGCTTTGCAGTAATAAAATCTTTGTTTCTCTTCTTGCTAGACTCGAGACATTACTTGCACACCTGCGTTACACTCAATTGAAATGGCCTTATTCCACATGATCACTTGTGCTGCTCAATCACTAATGCTTTGAAATGACTAATATTTAAATTGATCAGAGTGAGAAAACCGACTGACATCCTTCTCAAATTGGGGCTCACCAACTCCCCATCTCGCATCTCCTGTGCTCACATGTCTTCCATCGTCCTCACCATCTCGTTGTTCGATGAATTTGCATGGGTCTCCTCAGAGTAAACTTAAGCAAGCAAATGAAGACGGATCATCCGGTAGGGACTGCGGCTGAAACCTTCCACCCCTAGGGAAGCCATTACCTCACCCTCACTAAATAATATCCCTTTCATTTCAAGATCGGCACGCTTTGAAACCCGTCTAACCATTTCCAGAAGAAGGGGGACTATCCTTGAAGCTCCCATGATTCAAAAGAAGATCGACCATTTCCAAGCTCAAGAACGACGGAAAGCAATGATCCATCCTGGGGATTAGCTGAAATTCTCCTCTCAAAACAAAATTGAAAAAAAAAGAGAGACAAAAATAAAAAAAAAGAAGAAGAAAAGAAAAGAAAAAAAAAAGAGAGATTAGTCCCTGGCGATCCTCTCGAAAGCAAAAGTCAAAGGATCCGATCGTTACTCAAGAGGAGTCTCAGAGTGAATAAAGAGACAACATGGATGTCCCCCTCACCTTCCTTGACCAATTCCAAGCCATCCTCTCGATTTTAGAGGATATCACCATTACCTCTAACCAATCCTAAGCCATCCTCTCGATTCTAGAGGATATTCCCCCTACCATTACCCTTACCTTTGACCTTGCCAAAGCCAAAATTGACCCCTCATTCTTAGAGGCAGTAAAGATGCAATCACAAATATCCTCGCTTTAGAAATCCCAAACACATCCCTGCAAGCCAACCTCTCATCTTTAGAGGTTCAGTCAGCAAAAGGCCCAGCCGACCTCTCATCTTAAGAGGTCATCCACTTCCCAAATTACTCTATGGCCGATCGAAGCCCTGAAACCCAGTTGCAATTCCTACCGGATAACAGTTTCAGACCATCAATCGAAGATTGTGAAAATTCCATCCGTTCATTCGACGTTTTATGTGAGCATATTTCATTTTTCCTCTGCAAACACTTGCCGTGGACGTCCCACTGGGGCTTCACATCCGTGTCTCCCATCGACACTCCAAGAGGACATGTTTTTCGATTCCCCAAATCCTCAAAATCCTCAAAGGTCCCAAGATCCTCGAATTCCAACATTCATTCTCTTCATTCGGGATAAGCCCGAACTACGACGACCTGAGCTCCTCCCAAGGAGGGGAACGTAGGAAACCATAACTGGTCCGGTCGAAATCACAAACAAATCTCAGAAAATCCGGTCTCAGCAAGGGCCATCCCTATACACTTTCCATCCTTCCGAGTTTGATTCTCGATATCAGTGGGCTTTCTCCTCAGGATTGATAGAAATATTTGTTCATATCTGGATTAGTGGTCGAATAACCCGAACATCAATAAAGGGCTTTAAACAGCCTTGTGATCATCACGAATAAGACAAGTTTTCAAGTGTCTCGACAAGTCTTCCCTTTCTACATCATAGGAAGATAGAGCCAAACACTGTTTTCGGTCAGCAGGGGCTTCCATACACTTTCCACACCTTGCAACGCTTATACTCTCCCAAAAGTTCAAACCCAAAACCGAGAGTGTCATACACAAATTCGAGATCCATTCCCACCCTTGAAAGATGTGCCCCTGCACGTAAACGTTTCCGAGTCTTGTCCAGCGACTGATTGACTGCGGTTTGAAATGATGAGTTGCCTCTTTGGCCACAAGGTGACTCTGTCTGCGATGAAGCTGCATGGAATTTCCTCAAGCTGGGGCTTTGGTTAAGGTATCCCTCAGGCTCTCCTTACAGATTTCCTCCAGGTTTGCTTTCAGACCGTCAATCCGGGCTTCTCCAAGATGGGATCATTCTCTGCACCTTCTCTGTTGCTTGCTGTCTCAGAAGCGCGACACACTTTGTTCTCATCAGCAACGAACCAATCTGCTGCAACCAGTACTCTCGGGAGCGTCCCCGACTTGCCGAGGCTGCACCATCCATGCACCATCACTCATACATTTTTCCACCTCATGGGAGAGGGTCCACCCCATCATAAACACTTTCATTCCATACACAACCCATTATGGCACAACTGCTACATACATATCTGCTCGTCAAGCCGTGAAAAATCCCCACTTCCTTTCCATCCCCAGCTGAGATGAACTTGTGCAACAAAAGGTTAATAATGCATAAGCAAAAAGTCGAATAAAATGCAAAATTGTCTAGAGTGTTGTGTTCCCCCCACAGGGTACAATGATCAAGCGATCGTGATTTGATCGTGAGGACTGCTCCTCGAATCACAATCTGGATAAGGATTCCAAATCCTGCAGGTGGCAGACCCCGCCTTTTCCATCTTCGTCAGGCCCGTCACCTTCAGACTCATCAGCATCATCTGAAAGAGCCCCCAGCTGTCTCAGCCTCCAAGCAATGCTTGTTAAAAAGAAAAAAGAGCTTCAGTTGCCCCAGTATCCAAGCAATGATGCTCACCAAATTTCCTCACGATTAAGGCATGTTCATGACAAATGTAGTTATCATTCAATGCCCGTTCCCATGAGCACACCCGAAATTACCTTGATCCGGCCAAGGCGCGAGCCCCGGCATCTCGCATTCGCCGTTCGGGAAGTCGCCCGGATCCGAGAGGCAAGACAATCGCGCCCAGATCCGGCTTATTCCGTTTAGCGTTGCGTGTTGGAGGTGTCTCGCCGTTTTGCTTTCGCATTTTGTAGAGTCGCCACGCCGCTTTTATTAAGCCCAAAACATTGAAAAGGGCACGCTTAAAGATAAATTTTAAACCTGTTTTTGTGTGATGAGATTTTGAGTTCGGAGGTCGATGACTCCTCGGAAGAGAATATTAGAATATTAGAGCTCACTCCGAGTCGCCTCGTAAAAACGAGTCTTTCTGGATACCCCTAATATCCTTTAAAAAGTTGTGTGACGTGTGTGTGCTTTTAAAAATGCATGCCAGACGGATGTCTACATTGTATTGAAATGTATTGAAATAGAATAGGAAGGAAGCCTTACCAATGTTGGTTCGTGTCCTGTCTTCCGCAGGGAATAGTGTTTGAGGCCTGAGTAGCGTTCCATTGCTTCTGGGATGCCGGCGGTCCGCGACGAGTTTCGCGTGAGTTGAAACCGTAGGCCGCGTTGGGGCAGGTTCTGCGTGGCGTGGGGATCGCTGGATCGCCGGCGAGGTTCTGGCGTGCTGAATTGTCGGGTTGGATTCTGGGCAGAGGTTCGGCGTGCGTGGGATCGCTTCTGGATCGGGCCTGGGCAGAGTTTCTGCGTGCGTTGTGGTGGCGTGAGTCACTCTGGGCAGCAGTTTCGGCGTGGTTTGGGATCGCCTGGTTTGACTCCTGGAAGAGCCGGACACCGGGGAAAGACTGTGCAAGGCCTCTGAGTACCACGAGGGCCTCAGAGTACCTCGAGAGTGCCTCGGGGCCAGCGGAGCGTCTCGGGAGCGCTGAGAGGCTTCTGAGCACCTCGAGGGGGCTCTAAGGCCTCGGAAGGATCCGAAGGGGCCGGGAATGCCTCGAAAGGTCTTAGAAGGGGAGCCGAAGGCTTAGGGAGGAAGAGAGAAGTGGGAGGTGTGAAAAATGAGGAGGGGGAGCCCTCTATTTATAGTAAAAATTTCGGAGCAAAGAGGTCCGTACGGACCTTCTTGGTTATCCGAATTTTGGATTTCCTCGATTTGAGGGAATCTCGCAATGATGGAGAATATTTGGGAATGATGATGTTCCTCGAGCAATAAGGTCCGTACGGACCATCTTGCATGCAAAGAGGTCCGTACGGACCAACTCGCATGGAAGTCATCATTTCTCCCGGATTTGAGGGAATATTGTGGACTTTAAGGGGATTTAGTAATCATTGAAACAAAGAGGTCCGTACGGACCTTAATTGCTTTTCTCGATTTCCCTCGAAATTCCCAAAAGGTCCTTTTGTCCCTTTATCCTGCAAAGGCTCCTCCCCGGTTTGGTGGGGTTTGAGAGGGTTTTGAGAGGGTTTTGAGTGAGAGAGGTCTCCGAGACTCGCGTGGATGAGTCTCGCGGTGTTTCCCAAGTGTTTGAAAGGGAGTGATCCAGATTGGGGTACTTACGTAAGCCCCTCGACGACGTCACTTATGAAAGAAGTGGGTCGCCGATAAGATAAGTGGTCCTAACTGGATCGCGTGCGGGAGAGGAAGTGACCGTGAGGGTCAAAGTGAGGACGTGGTGGTGTCCTTTTGGGTGACCGTTTAGGTCAATAGCCGGACCCCGTGGATAGGATTCCTACGTATCCCCGGCGGGAATCAAGCCCGGTCGTAGTTCGGTGTGAGTGTTACTGCGAATGCGGGCGCGGTGGTGCCCCGGAGTGTTGTGTGACCGCCGAGGCCGGTGGTGAGACGGCGTGGCGTCTGGGTGACCGTATAGGTGGTGAGGGGTGACGTGGTGGCGTCGCTCGGTGGCCACCGCATAGCCGGTGATAAGGACGCGCGGCGTCCGGGGTGGGTATAGCTCGGTGATAAGGACGTGGTGGCGTCCGAGGTGGCCGTATAGGTCGGTGATAAGGGACGTGGTGGCGTCCGGCGACCGTGATAGGTCGGTGATAAGGACGTGGTGGCGTCCGAGGCGACCGTATAGGTCGGTGATAAGGGACGCGGCGGCGTCCGGCGACCGTGAGCCGGTGATAAGGACGCGCGGCGCGTCACAGGTAGCCGTATAGGTCGGTGATAAGGACGCGTGGTGGCGTCCCGGGTGACCGTATAGGTCGGTGATAAGGACGTGCGGCGGCGCCCGCGACCAGTGATAGGTCGGTGATAAGTGACGCGGTGGCGTTCGGGGTGGCCGTATAGGTCTGTGATAAGGACGCGTGGTGGCGTCGGGTGGCCGTATAGGTCGGTGATAAGGACGTGCGGCGTCCGAGGTGACCGTAGCAGGTCGGTGATAGGACGCGCGGCGTCCCGGGTGACCGTATAAAGCCGGGTGATAAGTGACGTGCGGCGTCCCGGTGACCAGATAGGTCGGTGATAAGGACGTGGCGGCGTCCGAGGTGACCGTATAGGTCGGTGATAAGTGACGTGGCGGCGTCCCGGGTGACCGTATAGGTTGGTGGTGGCGACGCGCGGCGTCCGAGGTGACCGTGCAGTCGGTGATAAGGACGCGCGGCGTCCCGGCGACCAGATAGGTCGGTGATAAGGACGTGGCGGCGTCCGAGGTGACCGTATAGGTCGGTGATAAGGACGTGGTGGCGTCCTGGGTGACCGTATAGGTCGGTGATAAGGACGTGGTGGCGTCCGGCGACCGTGATAAAGTCGGGTGATAAGGACGTGGTGGCGCCCGGGTGACCGTATAGCCGGGTGGTAAGGACGTGGTGGCGTCCCGGGTGACCGTATAGGTCGGTGATAAGGACGCGCGGCGTCCGGGCGACCGTGATAGGTCGGTGATAAGGACGTGGTGGCGTCTGGGGTGACCGTGATAGGTTGGTGGTGCGACGCGGTGGCGTCCGGGGTGACCGTATAGGTCGGTGATAAGGACGTGGTGGCGTCCGGGGTGACCGTATAGGTCGGTGATAAGGACGTGGTGGCGTCCTGAGTTGAAGCTTAGTTCGGGAGTATGAACCTAAGTTGTGACCTAGTTCAGGAGTATGACCTAAGTTGGGATTTAGTTCAGGAGTATGACCCAAGTTGGGAAGGAGCTCGGGCTTACTTTGATGGCCGGTGCTTGCGCTGCCGTTGAAGTGGGCGAAGTTCGGGCTTACATCTGACTGCCGGTGCTTGATTTGCTGGGGATGCATGACCTTGTAGGGCCCTTTTCTCGTTGGGAAGATGACTTCTGACCTTCAGCTGCCGAGTTGTCGTTGAGAGCGCTTTCGAGGCGTCTTGTGCCTTGATATTCGTGCCGGGAGTGTGTCGGGCTCCTTCTTGAATAGCCGCTGAGCGGGCATTGCTGAATTGCCGTTGGAGCGGGCGGTTCGGGCTTACATCCGACCGCCTGCAGCCAATTGTGCCGGGGATGCATGACCTCAGAGGGCCCTTTCTCGTTGGGAAGATGACTTCGGACCTTCAAATGGCCGAGTTGTCGCGAGCGCTTTGGAGGCGTCTTGTGCCTTGATATTCGTGGGCCGGGAGGTGTTGGCTCCTTCTGAATTGCCGCTGAGCGGGCATCGTTGAATTGCCGTTGGAGCGGGCGGTTCGGGCTTACATCCGATCGCCGGTGCTTGAATTGTCGGGGATGCATGACCAGGGGCCCTTTTCGTTGGGAAGATGACTTCTGACCTTCAGCTGGCCGAGTTGTCGTTGAGCGCTGGAGGCGTCTTCAGTGCCTTGATATTCGTGCCGGGAGGTGTTGGCTCCTTCTGAATAGCCGTTGAGCGGGCATTGCTGAATTGCCGTTGGAGCGGGCGGTTCGGGCTTACATCCGATCGCCGCTTGCCGAATTGCTTCTGAGGATGCATGACTCAGAGGGCCCTTTTCTCGTTGGGAAGATGACTTCGGACCTTCAAAGGTTGAGTTGTCGCTGAGCGCTTGGAGGCGTCTTCGCCTTGATATTCGTGGCCGGGAGGTGTCAGCTCCTTCTTGAATTGCCGCTGAGCGGGCATTGGTTGAATTGCCGTTGGAGCGGGCGAAGTTCGGGCTTACATCCGACCGCCTGGTCGATTTGAAGGGTTAGGGACCATTCTCGCACTCGATTTGCCGGAAAAGGCCTTAGGACAAAGGGCAAAGATTATAAGGGCAGAAAGTAATTTGGCCACCTTTGAAAGAGGTCCGTACGGACTAACCTCGGTTGCAAAGAGGTCCGTACGGACCACCTTGGTTTTTTACAGCTCCTGTGTTTGACCAGGCTTTAAATACCGAGGCCCTTCCCCATTCCTTCTTCCCCATTTTCCAGCTTCGTGAACCAAAGTGCGAGAGAGAGAGAAAATTCCTCCATTGTTAACCAAAATCAAAAATTTTTGCTTGAATTTCTTGCCATGCCGAAGGATCTCGAAGGAGTCGTCGTCAACGCAGCCGAAGTGGTTGAGCAATGGATGGAGCTTCAAAGGAATTGGACTTCGTTCTGCTCCATCTTCGAAGAACCCGGATGTTTTGTATCCGAATCCGGAGGTGCATAATCGTCGCTCCATGAACGCTGGGGAGGTAAGAAATCTGCTCCGTTTGATTCCCTCGTCGAATTTTTGAATGCTAGAACTAGGTTTTAGTTTTTCGCATTTTTGAATTTTTTGTTATTATTTTATGCCTTTTGTGAAATTCTTGATGAATTGTTGAAAATGGACATGTAAAAATTCATGTGGTATGTGTATTTTGTGCGTAAATGTGTAGATTAGCTCTTATTTGTGAAAATAAAGTGCCCATCTAGTGAATTGCATGCTTTGGTGTTTTGTACCGTATGCTATTTATGTATGTACATTATGAGAAAATTATCGTGGTAGTGATAATTTTTGTGCAAAAATGTGACTCAGTGCCGTGTTTTGTGACGGGTTATATGTGAAAGTGTGTGCCGTGTTGGGACGGATTTTCTTTGAGAATGTGCTATATAGCGTGTGCCGTGTTTTTGGGTGACGGACTTTGTGGGGAAAATATGTGCAATATGTGCCGTGTTGGGACGGATTTTCTTTTGAAAATGTGTCGTGTAGGGTTTAATCCCTCCCCTTTTTCTTCTTTTCGAGAAAATGTGTACAAAGTGTGTGCCGTGTTTTGTGACGAACCGCATGGGAGAAATTATATGCATGATATATGTGAAAATTATGTGCATTGTGTGCCGTGTTTTGTGACGGGTTACATGAAAATTATATGTATAATGTATGTGAAAATTATGTGCAATATGTGCCGTGGTTTTGTGACGCGGTTATATGTGCCTTTATATTAAGTATCGTGATTGACGTACCTTTGCCGTGTTTACCCGCAGGATGCGGGGCTTACGGCCGGAAGGCCAAGAGGATGAAGACTCTGGATCGCTCGAGGCCGCTGTGGAGCTATGGCAATGTGATGCCCGATATCTCCGTGGGCGGTAGGCCGAGTCCCCTGAGGTTGGTTTATGCTTCCGGCCTAGGTGTGTTCGTTGAGAACCCGGGCCGGAGCTTCGACACGAGGAAGAACAAGAGTGTCTTCCCGGGCCTTTCTGAGTACCGGTGGGATACCACCCACACCTTCCACCCGAGCCGGGGCGAGGTGACAGTGACGCCCACCGATTTTGCCGCTATTACCGGCTCTCCTTCAAAGGGGGCCTCATGAGGCGGAGAGACATGATCTCCGATGCGGTGCCGACCGAGCCGCCGGGCTTGAGCCTCGTCCTCGCAGGGCTCCGGGGATGCCGTAGCCGACGTGAGATGAGGATCACGGCGCATTGGGCCTACATCCGGGTACCTGCCAGTGACAATGAGCAGCTTGGCGCGCTCCTTCTTGTGGTATGCACCGTCCGAGACTTTGTTCTCGAACCAAGCGACCGCAGCCTCCCTTTTGCTTCCGGCTGGAGAGCTTGACTGATTCTGGATAGGGTCTCGCGACATTGCTTGGGGCGAGGCAGCTTGGCCGAGCCTCTACTTCTCCTCGGGACCGGCTTAGCCTGGGGTGGCCGTCTGGCTGGGCTCCGCTTTCGACTTTGCTTTCTGAGGTACGAGTTTATTGCTGCTTTCTTGATTTAGCGCCGTCATTTCTCCATCAGTTTTTGCACCGAGCCTTCTCTCGTTTTTTTTTTTTTTTTTTGTCACGTGTGGTTTTATGAGGTTTTCCAAAGAAGCTTCCCGTGGGATAGGGATCCTGGGCTGTTGCCGCGCACCCCGCTTATGCCGGGACGGGCTCGTACGGCGAGGAAGAGGAGGACCACTGGGAAGCTCACCATCGCCTACTGGACGGGCAGGAGCGCTTGGAGCGGATAGCCGTGAGGGGTTCGTTCTGCTCCCGTGGGCTCTGCATGAGGGGGATGAGTCTCGAGGGGGCTCCCGAGGTGACAACCGCGGCGGAAGATGCCGGCGAGGCTTGACTTGTGACGCCATGTACCCTGTGGAGCGAGTCTTCCGGGCAAAGATGGCCCCGGTGTGCTTCCCGTGGCTCCGAGGGACCCTCCCTTGGGATGCTTGACTCCCGGACATGGACGTGCCGGACTTCGAGAGGTACCTCGACGGTGCTCGGTGCCGAGGAGTTCATCTTGTACCGGCGAGGAGTACGGGGCCTTCGCGAGGAGGAAGCCGAGGACGCCCTGTGCACCGGCGCGGAGAGAGAGGCCGGCCCGCAGCTCCCCTGCAGGTTCCGATGCCGGGACCGGATTTCACGTACGTCCGCGGGGACGGATCGAGGAGGAGGGTGTCTCGTACCTGCTCCGAGCAGCTCCCGCCGCTACAGAGTGGACCCCGACAGACGCGAAGCTGTGTTGACTCTTTTCCATCTTGGCATCTTTTCTCGCTTTTCTTTGTTGTCGAGTATAACCGTTTTTGATGAGCGTTTCCTTCGCTTCTTGTCGGTGCAGTCCCAGGAGAGCCTACGATATGCTGACTCGCCGTTATGTGGCGATGCGCTCCTTCGCTAAGGAGATGGCGTCGAAGGTGTCCTGTCGGTCTTCGCGCCGTGTGCCGGCGTACGAGCCTATGCGCCTTCGAGGCATTCTCCGTGGACGTTCCTCCGCCTAGAGCCGAGCCTGAGCCGCAGCAGAGGGGCCTTTGAGGGGGCGGCATAGCATGGATGCCGGACTTCTTCGGAGCCGGCAGTGGCCTTCGAGGAGCAGCCCTTTTATCGCTCATGCCTCCGCACGGCGCACGTGGCGAGGGTTCCTCGTAGCCTTCTTTCTTTGATCCTTTCGCCGGATTTGATCCTTCCGAGTACTTCTCGTGGGAGCCTCAGCGGGTGCCTCGGTATTCCGACGAGGAGGATGTGACGGCGAGTTCGCCGGATGCCCGACTTTTCTTTGGAGGATATTGGCGAGGAGGATGATGATGAGGATTCTGAGTAGTATTCATTTGCTTTCCCTCTTTTCATATCCCTCTCTTTTTTTTTTGTTTAGCAACAGACATTTTTTTTTTGGTACCTGTAATAAAACATATGTATTTGCATGGCAAACAGTATTTTATTTTAAGATGTAATGTCATTTATTTTTGTGATTCCCAGGAATTGTCCTAGAAATTGTTGCTATTATTATTTTTATTTTTGTACATGCCACGTGAGCCGAGAGTGCGTTTGTGGGTAGTGTTGGTTTGCCGGAAATGGCTTTGGCCAAATGTTTGACCGTTTGGAGCAAGGTTTTGCCGAGGACAAATGGTTTTTGTACCGTTTTCCGGGGAAATGGGTTCTCCGTTTTGGCAAGCGGAGGTCCGTACGGACATACTTAGCATGCAAAGAGGTCCGTACGGACCAACCTTGCTTTTGGGAAGGACATAAATGCTTTCCAAAGGCTCCGGTTCTTCCTCATTTCCCCATTTTCACCATTTTCGAGCTTTCTTCCCCATTTTCTCTAGGAACCTCCATTTTGCCATGGATTCTTCGTATGTCCCTAGAATTTTGCCGAGGCTTTCGCAGAGAGGCAAGCACACTTCCTCGAGCAATTGAAAACGTGGATGCGGCGCCGTATGAGGCATCGTAGACGGGCTTTCGAGGTAAGGTTTCGTCTTTGCTCTGGGCTTGGTCTTTGCATAAGGAGTCGGTTCCCGATTGGGATTTGTTGCCGGGCCGCCGCGAAGTTCTCGGGATGTTAGGAGGCACGTGTCACGTTTCTCCTATAATGAAATGGTGCCCACTTTTGAAGATTTTCGGGCTTTGATTGGAGGACCGGAGGTGGAGGCCATCTCGCTTCCTTTGGTTGGTGGTGCCGCGCGAGCGTGAAGCTTGCAGACTTTCTTCGTACTTCGTTGGAAGAAGTGCAGGCATGATCCTTGATTCGGGTCATATCGACATTTCTGCGCCGCCGAGCGGTTCATGGTTGATGATGAGAGTGACGCTCTTGGGATGTATTTGCCTTGTGTACGATAGCGACGCTTTTCCGGTCAGCCTCCTTGGCATTTGTGATGGCGCTTTGCTAGATGTGGTAGGGCACCGCAGAGCCGGGAGAGGATATTGTCCCGCTGTGCCGGGGGAGACTCTTCATGGTATCGACCGTCCGCGACCGGGGATCGTTTTATGAGAGGGGGAAGCCCCGCTTGCTCACCTTGTGGCCGCGAGAGAGACTCCTGTGCCATGCCCGAGTCTCCGGCGTCTCTTAGTCCGTGGACGTTTGCTCGCCGACCTTTTGTCTTGGACATGGATCACTCCGCTGGGAGAGATGGATGGCACATCTGGGTACGCATCGTATCCGTCGTGGGTTCCGCACTGGGGGATTGAAACTAGGAGGATCTGTCAGAAGGTTCCTATGTTGTCGAGTTCCGTGTTTGCCTTGGTCCTCCTTCTATGTTCCGTCGCTTGTTTCCCGGCATTTGGGATGAAGCAGAGCCTTTGTTGGGCCGGGATGACCTTGCTATCGCGGAGATAGCTCCTCTTTGTATGGCAGCTCCTGTGTGCCTTCTTGCATTGTCTCGAGGGTATGGAAGTATTCCGCTTTCCCTCCCGTGGTACTCCTTAGACGTCTGAGAGTGTCGTGCCGACGACTCGCATCCGGCCCGGTATGAGCAGCGTGTCGGGCGCCCCAGTGGTCTTGGAGAGCGTGCGTGTAGCGATTCTGGGACCCGCTGCCGCAAAGAGCTATTGCCTTAGGAGTGCCGAAGCCTCGGTCCGACCCTTCGATGTGACGGGAGACGCTTTGTTTGATTACGAGACTAGAGTTGACCGACCGGGACAGTGGGAGAGGTCCTCTTTGGCTGTACTCGCAGGAGGAGATCCGAGCCGAAGCACGGCGAATGAAGCCCCGAGAGCTACCGGATTATTTGACTCTACGGGAGGACCCCAGATCTCTGACCGAGAGACGCAGAGTTGGTTCACGTGGAGCGAAAGAAGACTCGCCAGGACGAGGGAAGAAAGGAAAGAATGGCGAGGGAACAAGCGCAGATGGCGCGGAATGACCTCCTAGGTATCCATTCATTGCATTGCAAACACATTATTAGTTAAATGTATTAAGTCGTTTTTAGCATGTTGTGAACTTGAGAGTAGACCGTGCTTGAACTCATCAAGAAATGTTGTAAACCAAGTTAGTGATTTGTGATTTACTTTTAAAGCTTTGTCGAGACGCAAGATCTTTTGTTTGCCTTTGCTTCGTTGTGCACTTTGTCTGGCGTCCATCTTTGACTTTTCGTTGCATCCGCGGACCGAAGCAAGCCCGAGCCCCGACGGCAATCCCTTTGCCGAGGCCTTGTGCTTGGCCGAGAGGTTGAATGCTCCTCGACAAGTTGTTTTGACGGTCTTTTTTTTTTTTTTTTTTTTGAAGCGCGTGAGGGCGAAGACAAGCCCCCGGCTTGGAAGTGGACATGAGTCACCGTTTGATGCCGAGCGACCTCGGATGTCCTTTGATGTTGCCGCCGTCGTTTGACTTGGTCAAGGTGACTCGCCTGGGCGTGTTCTTGAAAAGTGCGGAGCTTGATGGAGGTCTTGATTGACATTCAAACTTTTGACTTTTTGTGTATTTTTAGACCGGACCAATTAAGGTTGCCTACGTTCTCCTGACTAGAGGGCTCAGTGTCTCGCGTAGTTCGACACTACATGGAGTGCCAAGAGATGCACAGCTTGTTCTTCTTTAGGCGAAGTATCTCGCGAAGTTTGCTTCCGTTGACTCCGGATTCATGAAGGGATTGCCGTCTAGGTCCGTTAGCTTCATGGCGCCTCCGAGAAGATCTTTCAACCACGAAAGGGCCGATCCACGCTGGTTCCCATTTTCCCAAAGCTGGTCGGGTTCGAGTGGGAGGCTTTTCGAGTACAAGGTCACCTTCCCCGATGTCTCGGGATTTAACTTTCTTGTCGAAAGCTCTAGCCATCCTCGCTTGATAGGCTCGGACGTGTTCCATGGCCTTTACTGTCGTCTCTTCATCTAGCAGAGCCAATTGGCCATGTCTGGGCTTCGGAGCCATTCCGACTTCGTTGATGTCATTTTCCAAAGCAAAGACTCTGGAGTGAGGGAATTTCTAGCTCGACGGGAAGGACTGCTTCCATCCCGTATGTCGTGGCAAATGGGGTTTCTCCCGTGGTCGTTTCCGACCGACGTGCGGTAGCCCCAAAGTGCAAGGTGCAGCTGCCAATCTCGTCCTCTGGTGGTCATTTTTCTGATGATCCGTTCGAGGGTTTTGTTTGCCTTGCTTCCACGGCGCCCGTTTGTTTGTGGCCGGTAGGAGAAGATTTGTGACGTGTGATCTTGAATTCAGCCAGCCAGCCTGTCGAATTCCCCTTCAAGTGTGAGCCGTTGTCTGATATGACCTCATTTGGGATGCCGTATCGGCATATGATGTTTTCCTGAGGAAATGTGCGACCTTCTTGGAGGTGAGTACCTTGTAGGACTCGGGCTTCGACCCATTTGGTGAAGTAGTCGATGGCTACTAAGATGAACTCGTGACCGTTGCCGCCCGGGCTGAGCGATTTTCCCGATGACGTCAATTCCCAAGCGGCAAAGCGGCCAAGGTGTAGTCATGCAAGAGAGATCGTGGGGCGGCAGACATGATTGAGGTTGGAGAACCGTTGGCACTTGTCGCAGCTCTTCGACAAAGTGGGATGCAATCTCGCTTCCACGGAGATCCAAAGAGTAGCCCATCCCGAGAATGATTTGCATCGTGGCTCGGGCATTCATGCGGGGACCGCAAGCCCCATTGTGGACTTCGTTCATGAACTTGTCTCGCTTCTTCCCCGGCCGACGCAGTCAGGAGGGCTCCATGGTAGCGTTTCTTGTATAACATGTCCCCGAGGATGACGAAGTGAGAGGCAAGGCGTTTTAGGGCCACGATGCTCTTGGTTTTGACCCTTCGTGTGTGACCTTCCTTGTTCATGAAGGCGGCTTCCCCGTTCTTGAGGTATCGAAGATCCGCTTAGGCCGGAAATGGCGCTCTGACTTGCGTCTCTTTCGCTCTTCAAAGAATCTTGCAAATCGTTGTGATTAAAACCTTCTCAGCAGCTTGGGCCCGGTTTTTCTCGTTTGACAACATGCTTAAATGTTTGCTTTGATGCATTTACTTAATTAATGTGTTTGCCTTTTGTATAGATGAATTTAACTGTTTTGATTAGTTAATGTCATCATTTGTTAAAGATGCAATTAAATGGTTTTTTAGGAAGGTCGGACCTTTTATTGAAAGCGTGAAGACTGTACATTGTTGATCAAAGATTCACAATCGTCGGCGTAAAGCCGTCAAAAGACACAAAAAGATGTGAATACACTGCACAACAAGACTCGAAGCTAGACTATAGGCGACGAGGATTGGACCAGCTTCATTACTCCCTTGATGGCCGTAGCTCTAGAGGGAGTGGTGCCGGTTTAGGTGGCCAATCTTCCTCGTACGAGTCCCGAAAGTAGCTTGCATGCGGTTCCGATTTCAAAACCAGATCGCTGAGGTTTTTGGCTTCCCGATGATGTCCCTCCATTAGTGTTGCCACCACCTCAAGGGTTTTTGATGATAGAAGTCGCCGAGGGCTACTTCTAGGAGGGCGAAGCATTCGCCGATCTCGGAGTGGATTCTTGCCGATGTTGATCAATTTCATAGAATCCGCTTCTTTATCCGGGATCTGCTTGGAGGACGTTTACAATAGTCTCGATCTCGAGCGGACATGCTATATCACCTTCCCCGATTGCCTTGGAGGAGGTCGCGCCATTGTTCGTCCAAGTCTGGACACCTAATGTTGAATTGAACTAAGCCGTGGATGGCCGTCCCCGTAAGATCCGAGAGTGTCGCCGTAGGTCAGTTTTCTTGCACCGTGAGGATCTGGTGACGAGCCGGGCAAGCAGGGTTTTCGCCGAAGTAAGGGTCTACTCCTCGATCAATCTCCATTAGGGCATCCATCTTCGATCCTTCTCAAGCATTCTTCTGCGCCGCATATATCGAGTTGTCATCCCGACCCATGAAGTTCTTCACTTCCACTCGTCGCGCTAGCGCGGATGTAAGGATCCACTTCGTAGCGGGACAGGGTAGGAGAATCATCTCGGGGAAGAGTATTCGGTCATGTCGGGACCTTCTTCCGGGTCATAGCTTGCCGGCCAAGCACTTGCCATCGTGACCGCTCCGCGGATCACTTCGATCGCTCCGTTGGCATTGATGAATTTCACGCATTGGTGAAGTTAGTAGATGATACCGCTTTCATCCGATGTATCCAAGGCCGTCCCAACAAAGCAGTAGAAGGTGGGTTTGATTTCCACGACTTGGAACTCTACCGACTCCAGCTTGTACGTCGAATTGGATCCTCAAGTTGATGACTCCTACGATTGGTCGTGCGTTGAGTCGTAGGCTCTGATTACCCGAGGTGAAGGCCTTATCGTAGAACGGCCGATGCGGAGTCGTTTCAGCTGCTTAAAGCGATGATGTCGATCGCGGAGCCGTTATCAATCAAGACGTTCGGGAGGAAGAACCTCTCTATCTTTACGAGGATGAGGAGGGCTTCGTCGCCGATTCTCACATATTGGCAAGTCATCGTCTCGTAAGGCTAAACCGCTTCCCGTGCTACCGTTGACTCCGCCCCGTCCTGGGGAACGTTCGATCCAACCATTTGTATGCCTCTGGGCCGGGGCAAAGATCGTAGGAGACAAAGTGGGCCCGGGGCGTTCTTGTCGGAATTCCCGGTCACGGAGACCTGACTCTTGTTTCACGCTCCTAAATATGGCGAGACAAAGATGTCGACGGTCTCGGAAATTGCAGTGGAGTCTCGCTTCGCTGGGGTTTCGTCAATGGTTACTGAAGTTTACCCCGCCGTTCGGGGGAATGGATTTCCAATGGTATCGGGACCACGGGGGCGTTCCAATTTTCCTCCTCAATGAGCCCCCGAATCACCCGCTGAGTACGGCTAAATTGCCCAAGTGGCGTGGCCGGGTAGTTATGGAAGGCGCAAGGCTTGCTCATATCCATGTTGGCCTGGTGGTCTTCGGTTGGAAATTCTCGAAAGTGGTTTGAGAAGATTTCGCTTCACCAAGGCTTCAAATACTTGACCCAAGGGCATTTCCAAAGGTTATCAAAATGTCGGAACCGTGGGAAGCGAGAGGGTTGCTATTCTTCGGGGCCGCCCGATCGCGGTTTACTTGAGCTCCGTCTCGAATGTAGTGCACTGTTCCTGGCCGCTTCCTTTCCTTCGGTCAGCAGGAGTTGAAGCTGCTGTGTTTGTTCGATAGCCAGAAGACGAGGCAGGGTTGCCGTTGTTTCAAGACTCGTAGTCTTTTCAAACTTTGTCCCTGCGTCGACCATGGCACGAGATCCGGATAGAAATGGTGGCCGATCAAAGTCCTCAAAGATGGTTTGAGGCAGAATGGAAGATGTCCATCTCGCTCTTCTTTCGAAAGTGGATCCATTATCTCGCTTTAGCTTCCCGCTCCATCTTTTGTAGAATTCGCCCACCGGTTCGTCATCCTTTGTTCTAAGTGGCTTGCGGTGTCACGGCGGCTTGTTTCCCATTCAAGATTGGCGCGGTACTTCTCCAGAAGATTTCACTCGATCTCGATCCCACGTGGAACGGTTTTCTCGCCTTCACATCGAGGAACCACCTTAGTGTCGTGGATTTGAGGGAATGCCGAAAATGATCTCGCCATCCTGGCTGAGGGGCCGCCCCTTTGGCTCTCATACCCAGGACGTAGGTGTCGATGTGGAGTTTTCGGGGCATTCTGTTCACAAACTTTTTCCATTTCCTAGATCCCGAACTTTGGAGGGAGAGGGACCACTTTGTTCGGACTCAAGGTGCAGAGGAGTCCTTCCGAGAACTAGCTAGCTTGCCTTGCATGTCTTTCATTTGTTCGATCAACCAAGCCACGAGGGTCACCGTCCGAGGCGGGTTACCGTTTTGTGGACGGAAACCGAAGATGGAGGCGGATTGGCCGACGGGATCGCCATTCGGGAGTCTCTGGGGAGGTAGCTGAGCGTATACCAACCCATACCCCGGGGTGTTCAAGCCGAGGGCGTGATCGCTCGGTCCGCTGGGTTGTGTTTGGGAACCGGGGAAACGATTCGTTAGCCCCAATCGCGTACTTGCAGTGGCAAACTTGAGATGCTCTGGATATCCGCCGGATGCCCGTCCCCGGTAAGAATGGGGACTTTTGATTGTGGTTGCGAGGCTCGTATAGAGGCAAAGGATTGAATCCTTGGGATACCGAGATGCATTGGGATCTCAAGTGAGCAGCACGTATGTGTGCTGCTGGCACCGAGCTTGATGTGCAGAGCCGGAAACCGACCGATCCGAGGCGGGCATGCTTGAGCCGCTGATCGACGCCCGAGGGGGAGCTTGAGCGAGAGCCGCTTTGCGTTGCCGATCTCGTAGCTTGGCTGAGGCGGGACTCGCGATAGCTTTGAGAAACCGGGGAGCCGGGTATATTCGTCCCTATGAGAACAAAGGTTCCGTCGGGTTGGGAACCGTAACTGTTCGAAGACGCAAGGTGTCGACGATCCAAAGCTTGCCGTTCTTCTTGGCGCTTCTTGACGGCTTCAAGGCTCGCAGCACCTCCTCCATTGTCCTGGAGATTCCTTAGTGGCGGGTTCCGTTTCCTCACCGTTATCCGTTGATCCCGTCACGGGGAGTACCGGACGGGCGGACCGTTGAACCGAAGGGCCATCGGACCTCGTGACCTCAATACCGAAAAGGCTGCTTCTGTGGATTCTTAACCACTCTCGCCCGCCGGAGGGGGTGACTCGGCAAGGTTTAGACACGGAATGGCCTAATCGTGGATAAAAGGGGGAAAGCTCACGTGGCATGCGGTTTCCGTTTCTTTTATTTTCGATTTTTTTTTTTTTTTTTGTTGTTTTAATTTACTTAAAACAAGATTTTCTCGTAATCCTAGGTAGGTTGGAAAGATTGCTCTTCTTTTTCGCAACTATGCTAGATCCCGGGTCACTGGAGACCATCTCGTGCGCTATAAGCCCCTCGCTTTTGCACCCGTATTTCGACATCCCGGGTGGACAGCCCCTGTGCGAGGGTCCTATAGTGCAAGCTGTTTCCACCGGCCTAAAAGAAAATCGAACCTAAGGACCGAGCCTCACATGTTCGTTTTTGGATGCGTTAGCCATGTGAATAGTGAACCGAGCCGGCCACCGAGTCAAGATCGTGTCAAGAGTTCAAGATGACCTTCTCTTTACTTGCTTGCGCAAGGGATCTGTGACGTTAGGCGTTGGCCGGGTCATATCGTCATGGCCGACGTATCAAAGGCGTGATGACATGGTGTCACGCGAGCATGGATGTATATCCGGACGGAACATCGCTCTGGTGTAGCTTCGAAATCAAGATCGTGTCAAGATTTTAGCATGACCTTTCATCGCTTGTTTGCGCAAGGGATCTTGAGTTCCGAGCCTTGACTTAAATGGCCGGCATGGTATATGTATCCAGCCGTATGACACTGGGACCGGGTAAAACCAACCGAGTCCGGACAGAGTGTGACTCAAGACTCAAACGTGTGGCTGACGCTTGGCTAGGATGGGATGTTTGGAATGATCCCGTGCGCGCCAAGAGGCCTAGGAAGACCAAACGGATCGCAACCGAGACCACTCCGGTTAAGGGTCAGGAAGTGTGCGTGTATCCGAGGCAAAGAAGGCGCATAGTGTGCGGTGTAACCGAGGCAAGAAGCAGGTGAGTAGAGTGCGGTGTAACCGAGGCAAAGAAGGCGCGTAGTGTGCGGTTTCTAAAATTCTTTTTCTGAGTAAAATAGAAGTTTTTGAAGAATTTTAAATGTATGCACAGATGTATATTGATGCAGTTTTTTTTGTAATTTTATTTTTTTTTTTTTGTAAAATAAAAACGAAGAACGTGCACACACACACAATGCTTAAAGGAAGGGGTAAAATGAAAGTTTGACCCTCATCATCGTTTTTAAAAATCTTTGTTTTGTTTAAAAGTTTTTAAAACAAAATGTCCCCACGGAGTCGCCAACCGAAATTACCCTGATCCGGCTCGCGCGGCTGAGCCCCGTGATCTCGCATTCGTCGCCGTTCGGGAAGTCGCCCGATCCGAGGCAAGACAATCGCGCCCTAAGATCCGGCTTATTCCGCTTTAGCGTTGCGGGTCGGAGGTGTCTCGCCGTTTGCTTTCGCATTTTGTAGAGTCGCCACGCCCGTTTTTATTAAGCCCAAAACATTGAAAGGGCATCAGCTTAAAGATAAATTTTAAACTGTTTTTGTGTGATGAGATTTTGAGTTCGGAGGTCGATGACTGGAAGAGAATATTAGAATATTAGAGCTCACCCGAGCAGCCTCGTAAAACGAGTCTTTCTGGATACCCCTAATATCCTTTAAAAAGTCAGGTGATGTGTGTGTGCTTTTAAAATGCATGTCAGATCGGATGTCTACATTGTATTGAAATGTATTGAAATAGAATAGGAAGGAAGCCTTACCAATGTTGGTTCGTGTCTGCCTTCCGCAGGGAATAGTGTTTCGAGGTCGGAGTAGCTCCGGATTGCTTCGGGGATGCCGGTGGTCCGCGGACGTAGTTTCTGCGTGAGTTGAGGTTGTAGGCCGCGCCGGGCGCAGGTTCGGCGTGCGTGGGGATCAGTCTGACCGCCGGCGAGGTTCCTGGCTGCTGGAATTGTTGGGTCGGGATCGCCCCGCGTAGTTTCGGGCAAGTAAGGCAGGTCGTGGGTGGCAGTGAGTCACTTCCTGGGCAGTAGTTTCTGGCAAGTGGTTCTGGGGGATCGTTCTCTGGCTTTGACTCTTGGAAAAGAGCTTCTGGGACACTCGGGGAAAGACCTGTGCAAGGCCCTGAGTACCACTTTCGGTGGGCCCTCAGCAGTACCTCGAGAGTGCCTCGGGCAGCAAGGAGCGTCTCTAGAGCGCTCTGAGAGGCTTCGAGAGCACCTCGAGGTGGGCTCTCAAGGCCTCGGAAGGATCCGAAGGGGCCGGGAATGCCTCGAAAGGTTCCTTGTATGAAGGGGAGCCAAGGCTTTAGGAGGAAGAGAGAAGCTCGGGAGGTGTGAAAAATGAGGGGAGGGGGAGCCCTCTATTTATAGTAAAAATTTCGGAGCAAAGAGGTCCGCATTTTACGTGACCTCTTGGTTATCCAGGACTTTTGGATTCTTCTCGATTTGAGGGAATCTCGCAGAATGATGGAGAATATTTGGGAAATGATGATGTTCCTCGAGCAATAAGGTCCGTACGGATCCATCTTGCATGCAAAAGAGGTCCGCACTTTACGACCAACTCGCATGGAAGTCATCATTTCTCCGGGATTTCAGGGAATATTGTGGACTTTAAGGGATTTAGTAATCATTGAAACAAAGAGGTCCGTACGGACTCCACTGTTTTCTCGATTTAAAATTCCCTAAAAGGTCCTTTTGTCCCTTTATCCTGTAGAAAGGCTCCTCCCCCGGTTCGTCGGGGCTCGAGAGGGTTTCGAGAGGGTTTCTGAGCGAGAGGTCTCTCGAGACTGCGCGGATGAGTCTCTGCTGCTGCTTCCCAAGTGTTTGGAAAGGGAGTGATCCAGCATTGGGGTACTTACAACACCTTCATCTAGCCCGTATGCACCGACACTTCAATAACTCTTCTTCAGCAAAGACCGTCCCGTGAATCGACCATCCAAAGAATCCTCCAACAAGCAAGCCATGTACTTAAGACCCTCCTAAGAGCCTACATCCACCCCCGCAGTACAACAACCAACCGAGCACCATCGAACCTTAAGGACCGCCCTCGAAGCAAAAAACGAGACAAAGATTCCACATCTAGCAGCGCTCCCCAAGAACGTTCACTTCCAGTATCACTAAACCCGCCGCCTATGCACCAAAGAAAGTTCCTGCTCCCTAGCAAGTAAAGTTCCCGTTTTCGCCAAGCAAAGTTCCTCGACCCCAAAGTCAACCAACCATCAACAAGAGTCGTCCCCGCACTCTAAGCAAAACTACAAAGAAGTTACCAACGATAGCGGTCTAAGCCCTCCTCGGAAACCGCCACCACCAAAGAATAAAAGCAGTAGCCATGAGACTCCTGTATAGCCTACATCTATCTCTCAAAGAAGATAAATAGTAGCCTAAGACCTCGGGCAAATACTCCTCCCATCAAGCAAGGCCTAAGACCCTCCTAAGCTAGCCATTTACTCATCGACAATGCAGAGCCTAAGCACCCTTGGCAGCCTACCTCCCATCAAGCAAATGGCCTAAGACCCTCCTATAGCAATACGAATTTACCATCGACAATCGGTAGCCTAAGACCCTCGCGCCTACCTCCCATCAAGCAATACCGGGTCTAAGACCCCTAGCCAGCTCACTCCACCATCGACAACCCGTAGCCTAAGCACCCTCGGGCGCCTACCTCCCATCAAGCAAAAGAGTACAGAGATCCTCCTAAGCAGCCTAATCACTCACCACTCGCCTGCAAGATGAGACTCCTCCGACAGCCTACATACCTTGCATCAACAAAGCTACAGAAGATGAGACCCTCCGACAAACCTACTCGCCACCATCGGCCGCAAAGATGAGACCCTCCGACAGCCTATAACCTCAAGCATCAATAGCAGAAAGCATGAGACACTCCCGACGCCTACTGCCACCACCAGCCTGGCAAAAGATGAGTCCCTCCGACAGCCTGCACAGTAAGCACAAAGCAAAGGTAATGGAAGCACATCTCTACCCTTTATGCTTCTTGTCGGGCCAGCCCGAACTACGATTCGGCTTGATTCCCTCCTAGGGATACATAGGATCCTTTCTCCAAAGGTCCAGCCCATCCGATCTCCCTGCATCATCGGCTCCGAGCCTCCGCCTTATCCCTTTGCCGCTCATCGGGATTGATCTTGCTTTATCGACAACCTCACTTCTTCCATAAGCGACGCCGCCGATGTGCGCGCCGTAAGTACGCCCAATCCACCTCGCTTATCCTTTTAGGTGCATTTTAATATGATAAAATTGCATTAAGGGGCATTTCTGGGTAAATTCTTCGATCCGCTCTCCACTACTTCAGAACAGTTTTTACCGACTCGGAAATTTCCGTCGGTAAAATCCACCTATCCGTCTTCAAGAATGGATATTACCGACTTCAATTAGTCCGACAGTTCTGGCTTGAATAATTTGTCAGGTAATACCGACGGACAAATTACTCGCCGGTATTTTCGGGCGGATTGCCCACTAAAAATCTAAAATTCCACCGAAAACGCCCGTCTAAATGAGTTACGCTCACCGGCTAATCTGGGAAAGCAATAACCGGAGGTTACCGATGGAAATATCCAGCTTGGTAAATATTAGAAAATAAATAAATGAAACTTCTATTACCTTCGACTAAGTTATAACCTGGCTCTAAACCATAAAATTTACCATCTGATATGTCCGTCGGAAATCTAAATTTCCTGGGAAACCGACTGATATGTCCGTCGGTAATGAGTTTTATTTTTTTAATTTTTATTATTTTTCCGACTGGATATTTCCGCCGGACGGGAATTAGTATTATTTATTTTTTTATTAATTTACCGACGGAAATTTCCGTCGGTAATCTCGGCTGCATTTTTTAAAAAAATTGCTTTTATTATTAAACCACCGTAGTAAAAGCAATGTCAGAAACCTGTTCTCAAAACAACCTCGTTTTAAACAAATACAATTACAAACTACAAATACACACAAACAACCTCCGTTTCTGGCCAGACATCAAATAAAATACATATGTTTGTCCAAATCAAGCGACGTGGGAAGGGGAAAGGGAAAATCTGGGCCGTGGAAAGGGGAAAGGGGAAACGGCCGGAAAAGGGGGAAAGGGAAAGGGGAAGGGGAAAGGGGAAACGGAAAAGTGGAAGTGGAAACGGCCGGGGAAAAGGGGAAAGGGAAAGAGAAACTACATATGTTTGTTTGTTTGTTTAATTACATGTCTAATGAAAATTCATGTTTACACAACCACGAACGCCCGCCGCCGCGTTACCGCTTACCACCACCACTTAGCATGTATAAACCTATCACAGATATTAATTAAAAACAATATATCAATATATATACAAATAAAAAGACAATAATAAAAATGTAAACATTATATATATGACATTTACAATTAAATAATACTTATCGCCAATCGGGAGAGATAGATATTTCCATTTTTCCTTCCTCATTAATAATCGTTGCGTCCAAATTAACCTCCCGCCTCGTGATGGTTCAATACGTCCGGTAACTGTAAGTAGATCCTCCTCCCTCCCCGTCCTTCGGGTGAAACAAGACGGATGGGACAAAACCTCCACAACCTTCCCTCTCTTTGAACGATTGCCACATTTCCGATCCCGACATATCTAAACTAGTATATTATATATGTAGACAGTAAAATATTATCAAGTAGAACAAAATTTAAATAGTAGGAAGCATTCAAATTAATGACTACATGTCCAAGTAAATTATGGAGTAAGATGTAAGCCTTGCAGCTTCGTATTTAAATAAGAGGGAATCATTTATTGTCCAAATCATTGAGATAGATGTAATATTACATAGCATGTAAAGCAGTAACTAAGCAAAATTGAAAATCATGAGATAGATATAATAATATTATAGTGATAAGCGATATAAAATGTAAAACATTATATACAAAAAGACAACTCGAATTAAAACTAAACCGATTCATTCACTACAATCTTGATCACTATCACTACAAAATTCAATTTCTTCTTCACTAGTTTCCTCGTCAGTCGCCTTCTTCCCCATCTTCATCATCTCGACCTTATATACCCTTCTCCTTCCTCATCCTCCACATTGTCATCATCGATTTCATTGAAAGTGACTTCCTCCCCTAGTGGACGGGTGTTTTCGGCCATTAATGCTTCATCCTCGACATTATCATTCAAGGAAATAACCTGAGGTATAGGCATTTCCTCTTCCCGATAACAATCATTTAATGATGAATCAATATTTGAAGTAGACGTTTTCGCACGCAATGGTATATCAAAAGTGCTTCTTGCTTTGGTTTTCCATACGGCCCACCATCCGCTAGACTCTCTTCACGACGGGGTAGGGGGTCATATACACTCGTTGTGCTTGAGATGCAAGAATGAACACATCATCACCATTATGCCTAGAAGAATGCTTTAAGTCAACGAGATCAAAAGTGCCATGTTTTGTAATGCTCCCCGCTCAGCCGTCCCGCCACTCACAATTGAAAAGAACTAATGCACTTTCCAAGCAAGTACTCCAATTCAATAACTTCTTTCAATACGCCATAATAATCGTGATTTCCTCGAGATTGACCCCGCTATTCCAAGTTGATTTCGTTTGGCCATATTCTTCTGGGCAGTAATACGTAGCTACTCGACAAAATATCCCTTATATACATTCACTCTTAAGGACGGACCGTGTGCTAATGCTTGTAATCTCATAAATTTTGCATCTCCAAGGTTGTTCAAAATCTAAATAAAAACACATAGATAGTAAAAACTCATACTTCAAATTCTATTAAAAATATTGAATTAATGAATTGGCATTTACATAATTATTAAACCAGAGGGAAATTTGTTGTCCGTCCTTATTGAAATCAATTCAGCGCAATGTCTCCACTGCTTCTTCGAACATACCGCATTCAAGGAGA
Source organism: Adenophora triphylla var. japonica (assembly GCA_022495995.1). Classification (NCBI taxonomy): domain Eukaryota; kingdom Viridiplantae; phylum Streptophyta; class Magnoliopsida; order Asterales; family Campanulaceae; genus Adenophora; species Adenophora triphylla. The sequence continues at coordinate 101,547 of JAFEMH010007098.1, forward strand.
AATATAAAGTTGCTTAGTTCGTATTAAAGTTATTAGGATTAACATTACTTAATAACAAATGAAGAATGCTTACTTCAAGTAGTCCTCGACCTCAAAGATGCTTAAGGAGAATATAGAGTTT